>CM045451.1:19750161-19923300 GCA_024666655.1 Dascyllus trimaculatus | reverse complement strand
TATATAAAACTAGTTGCTGCGGCTGTTGTGGATGATGTTTGAGATTAAGCAAAAAAACTGAAAATGTAATGAATAACAAGTAGAAAGCAAAAGAAAAGTCCTAAAATTAACCACAGTAAGGGGTTCCAATATTTTGTGCCAGGATCTGTAAATAACACTGGAAAGTGTCGCACAAGATACTTTGCTATGAACTCATATGTGTCTTTAATGACTTCCGATACACATAGCCAACACAGAATGGAGAAAACTGATCTAATCAAGTTTTATGTTCATCTTAGAATGTCAAACAGTGAAAATCTTGCTGCTCTTGCACGTAGACACGGGATTGTTATCAGCAGGAATTATTTGCTGCACATGATGAAGGACAACAGGGTCAGCTGACAGAAGGTCTACACAGATTTTGGCTGTGTCATTGTCCAGGAACAACTACAGGGTCCAGGGAAGATGCATGGGTATAGATGGATGTTTACGAAGTGTCGAGAAAATGGCCATAAAGCAAAAAAGGAAGAAGTCAGAGTTATATTAGCTGAGCTCGATCCTGAAGGGTCAGCATACAGACAGCAACAGAGGCTTCAGAGGAGACAGACAGTACTTCTCAAAGGGACCCAGTTACCTCTGGCACATTGATTCATATGATAAGTTAAAACCTTTTGGTGTGTGCATTAACGGATGTATCAACGGCTTCTCTTGGAAAAGAATTTGGTTGAATGCCTATAAAACCAGCAGTGACCCGAGAGTTACTGGAGGCTATTTTGTAGAATCTTTAGGAAAAACTAAGTATGTCCCAAACTTGTGTGCACTGACCGTGCCACAGAAATCTGTCTTGTACAAGTGCTGCAGAGACGTTTACGCACAAACCATGAGGATGATTTTTCAGGAGAGCGAAGCTACCTCACTGGAGTGAGTACAGCAAACCAGCACACTGAGAGTTGGTGGGGCATCCTCCGGAAAGAGGGTATGGAATATTGGATCCAGCTTCTTGGGGAGCTACGGGATTTAGAAGGGTTTGATGGAGATTTACTGGACAAGGCCATCCTTTAGCTGTGTGTAACAGGAATAATTCAGGTATGATGACTGGGATTTATTGTGGTCACAAAAGAGCTATTTGCAAAACATTATATCAGGCAATTAAAATGACGCATGACTATGACTTATTCAGTGATGAATGTGATTATCCAGTATGTTGTTTCCTTTTGTTCATTGTAGTAGACATTTTGTTTGTTTTTAGGAAGAGCTGAATAGCATTAAGGGTGTCTGGAATGCACACCGAATCCGACCTGTGTCAAACCCAAATGTGCCCCATGGAATCCCAAATGTGATGTAATTCACCCCAGAGTTATGGAACACTGATGATTGTGCCATGCCACTTGATCAAGAGGAGCTGGATATGTCCAAAGGACAATGTGTGTTTCACAGTTCTATTCCTTGTGATGAAGATACATTCGATCTTTGCATGATACTTATGGAGGAACTGGGCTTACAGTTCCCCAGTAACAGCCCTCTGGAGGCTACTGATACATATTTAACACTATCAAAAATCAACATACAACTAAGTGATGACTGGATATTTTTTGTAGTTTTAGCCTATGAGCTATACCTTTCTCACTTGTGTGTCATCAGTAGCAAAGAACTAATTTATAGTAATCTGTTTTATTTGAAAAAGCATTCAATAAGTGACATTAGGCCTATTTTGGAATGTAGGAAATTTTAAGTGCTTTAAACAGCCATGGCTTGCATAGACATTGTCTGCTGTGAATTATATATATAAAAAACTATTACTATTGTTAAAATTGCTGTATTACATGAACAATACACTAACAATCGTGTGTAACTGTAACTGTATCAAGAACAGAGTCTTGATGGTCAGTCTGAAAATGTTTTAATATGGTTCAACACTTCACTTTGAATGACTTGGAGCTTCATGGATTTTCATGTCTGTAAAAAACCTAAAATGATTTTCTAACACACACTTAAGCAAATGAAATAAAAAAGTTACTGCTTTCACGCACTGCAGTTCTTTAGTTTTTTTTTTCACAAAAATTTACAAACTTAAATTGTAACAGAAATCTGTTGAAAACATTACTATATATATATCCAAACTATATATATAATATAAAAACTGAAATCCTAACCTTTTACTCCATGTATATGCTTTGTAAACAATAAAGCAATTTACAATACAATTCTCTGGCACAGAAGACAGGTTTACACTTTGAAAATGATTTGTGTGTAGTGTTGTACAAGAAGACTTTTTTTCACCTGCAATTCTTCATCTTCATCAATTCAAACGTTTGCCTTTATGGTACAAAGCAATCATTGCAAGTTGTTATTTATTTTTCTCCTGACAGCCCACTGACCAAAGACAGGTTGCAGCAGAAACCCAACATGTTAGGCATCATCACACTGCTCAAATATTGTACTGGGTAACCAAAATGCTTCAGCGTTTATTACTGTAATGCAATTGAACTGTGATTGTCTTCTCGACAGAATGTAATTGACACCTGACATGAACAACATTTCAGTGAAAAAATACACTATGTACTCTATTGTTCTTTTCTGTATAATGAAAAACAAAAAATAAGAGTGAATTTCAGCATCTCAGAAAACATGCATGCCAACTGTGCAATTTGAGGTTTATACTATATCCATCACCCAAACTGAGCTGTTTAGAATCACACTGAAATCACTGCAGAGATCAGGATAGTTCTGATAATTAATTGGTAACATGAGATGGCATACACATATGTTTGCTTGTGTATCCTATTGTTATGTCACTTCCATCAGAATATCAGCCCTAGTACAGAAGCAAAGGAAGAGCCGTAAGCCATTCTCATCCAGTTCCCCAACATATCTCTTTAGGTGTCTGGCCACACAGCTCTGTGCTGCATTCATGGACAGTGGAAACTTCAAGAGATATCTTGTGCGCACAAGATAAAAATAACACCTTTTGGGACTTTAGGGGCTCCATAGTACTCCTTTTGACAGACACGTGCAATGAAATCCACCAAGAGATGCGTTACTCATGTTCGAGTACAACGCGGTAAAAATACACCAAAGAGAAGCAGCCAGCATTATCAAGAATGAAACAATAAATCACTATTCATCAGACACCCTAATTACACTTGGAAATGTGGCATTACTCATTGAGCCTTTTAGTGTCAAGGCCTCGAATGACACACACAGAGGGAATTAAGCAGTTGGATTTGTACATGCAGATGCAAAAATAGGAAAGAGGAAAAAAAAAAAAAACAAATTGAGAAAAAAAACATACCAAAAAAAGCCGTGCTACACCTCCGATGCCTTCATGCCTCTCTTTGTAAAATTCCCATCTTCACCGTCTATTTTTAGCCTCAGCAGTGAGCCAGACCTTAATTTTCAACAGACTCTGCAAATGGTAAGAAGTGTGTGATGCTAACTGGCAGAAACAGAACTTTACTGTTCGCTCCATGTAACCAGATGGAGCATTTGCATCATTGTAAAAACCCTCCTTCCTTATCCCCCATCGTCACTGCCACTCATCCCGGCTAGCCGAGCATGCCCGGTGCGCCTCAACAAGCAAATAGGCCACTTCACCTGCACCGCTGCTGTAATTGGAAAGAAGATGGACCTCTGCTCTGAGAACATTTCTCCTGGGCACAGCAGTCAAATTGGATGGCTCAATGATATGCCCCGATGTATATGTTGCAGACAATTTCCGTAAAGCCCCTCCTCCCCCCACTCTTTTTTTTATTTTAATAAACCCTGGACCTGACTCGATCCCTGGAGTGACATATCTGAAACCCTCAGTGAGGTGCTCCGAATTCACCTGCAATTACATTACAGTGCACACTTTATTGGCTCTAGGGCAAAATAGACTGACACTTGGCAGGATGAACAATTTTGGTGATTAGTGTGGCATGGAACCCTTATGAGACATTAAATCAAAGACATTTAAAAAGCAGTTGGCAAGGTCAAGGTACAGTTTACATTAGGGTAACTTGAAGAACTTGAAGAACAGTCATTGTAATGAACCACAGACACATTTTTATGTCTGATAACCCTTTAAAGGTTCATTTAAATGTCTAAATCTACTTATCATTTTATTAACAGACTACACACATTTGTCTCCGAATATGTAAGGTTTTATAAAACCACATCTGACAAGTGTCTCTAGTCTTTATCCTCACACTGGCAAAATGGCTGCTGATGTACACGTAAGAAACGATAGTATTCATTAGTCTGATTGATCATCTCAGGTTTCCATTTCACCTTGAATACATTGTCGCAATCTGTTAAGCAGCATAAATCATCTTTTGAGCCATGAAAGCAGAAAAAGGGCACTACAGTGTCTCATTTGCATGATAGACGCATTTGTGCAAATTCAGATGTGTGTTCCACCAAAGACTTCTGTGACGGAGATGAGTTTAACTTTGCAGCTTTTAAGACTCGAAGAATATAATCTTTGGTTCTGCAGATATAGGATGGGTATATAAATCGTGCACTTGCATCTCCGCAGGGATCTGTTATTCTACAGGAAGGATATACGAGCATAATCCACACCACAACTCTTGCCTATTAGGAAAATCCAGGAGGTAGAAAAAATGGCCTGGTTTTCCTTACAACGGCCAAAAGGCACTTCTGCTACATCAGACCCCCACACAGATCAGTCAGGTTGCTCAGTTCCTTGAATTCTTCAGCTAATCCTCAGAGAATTGAAAACATAACAGCTCGGAATTTTTCCGTTTCAACCACAGTATGTTTGTGTTCTTAAGATTCAAGCCGCTCTACACCAGAAGTCTGTTAAAGTTCAATGCTTTATAGATTACATGCGACTTCTATGCTCATTAGTATGTAAAAGAAATAAGATTTGTTGCTGACATAAAAACCTCTTATCTAACTTAAACCTTAAAGAAGAAAAAAGTGAAACTCTGTCGGTGGATTTAAGAATAATTAAAGTGCAAAGTCTGCAACGAACAGTTTTAATTATTTTATCCATAAATCTGCAGGTTAGTTTCTTGATTGGTTATTTCATCTATAAAAATTCTATCCTAATTTCCCAGTACTAAAAGTTTCCCTTATCAAACTGCTTGTGCGTTGCTGATGTGCTTTCTACACTCAGGCAGGAGCAGATCTGAGGCCATGCTCCCAGGTATCCCGGCTTTACCCACATCTGGTACTTGATGCGATGCATTCAGTGTCATAAGGAGTCATAAAATCACTCTCAAAGTCTGGATCACCAAAGTGAGACATGCCATCTGCTACTGTGTGGTCCTTTAGGAGTTTGCTACATTTTTTGCCCAGACTTTAGAAACCAAAACTCCCCCTGAAAAAATCTCATATCCTTAATCTTTAAATATACAAAACTATGACAGGCGAAGGAAATTAATTTCATTCTCTAAGCTTTCGCTCACTGTCGTGGGACAGAAATGTGTGTCTCCTGACTGTTCAGGGACATTGCAGGAGCTGTTTGATATGAAGTGTTTGGAGAGACATTAGGTAAGCAAGGCAATATGTCTGCCAACAAACACAACCCCACCACCACCTATCACTGCCCCCCCACAGCCCCCCTCTGAGTAAATAACCTGCGTGACAGCCGCTGACCCGACAGAAAATTGCCTTATTGATCCCCACAGCGATTTTCCAGCGTGGCCTTTTCTCCACAGGAGCCAAACCAGAGTTTTGTCAGAGGTACTGTAGGGGGAACTGTACTGGAATAAGCCTTTGTATGTGTGTGTGTGTGTATGTGTGTGTTTGTGCTGAGGCGAAAAGGTTTATTGGGAATTGGGAGATTAGATGGCCATGCTGACTCATTTTTTCTCGGACTCTGGCGAAGCACATGGGAAATCATTTTTTTCACATATTCAGTTCCCATGGAAGTGAAAATGTGGAAAAGAGCACGCACGGATTACTGAGCTGTCTGAGGGAAATGTATTCCTCTACCGAATGAAACACGCACGAAACAAAAGGAGACAAGCGCCTCCTTCTTTTTTTCCCATTTTGTGTACTTAGCCGTAATCTACAGAAGACCCCTGGGGCAAGACTCTGTCTTAGGAAAAAGAAGCAAAGAAAGTGCCTGTCAGTCCTGTCTTAGCGTATTCAGCCCCAGGACACAGTTCAACACACCTCAGAGGAAAGTGTCATGAAATACACACAAACACCAATTCATGCTTCGTCTGCTTTGCTTTGCTTTCTCTCTGCATCTGTGTTCCTCATTTAAAAATCTTTTCTTCCTGTCATTTTTTTCTTCCCTTTGCAATCGGGCTGCATAAGCCGCGAGAGGTGTGTTGGGGGAAGCTGGATGCAATGCTTGTGTCTGCCCAAAAATAAACACTGTCAGTAAAACCTGGAACTCTTTCCTTAGCCTAAATGTTTGAAGAAAAAAGGTAGAGTAGTGCACAATTTCATGCCTTTTTAATGCCGGTGTACTCAAGGTGCTCATCAGAATGCTTGGGATAACAGAGCTAAAGTCGGTTTGAGCATGGCAGGAAAGAAAAGCATCTATTCAAACACGCAAAAAAACAAAGGGTTTGAATAAGTTGACAGCTTGGGAGTTATATACCCCGATGTAAGTAAAAACATTTTATTGTGAAGGTTCCCGTGCCATTTTCCTCAACAACATAAGACCTTCTCGTCAAAGTTAATGACCTGATATCATGTGGCTTTGTCTTTTTGCCCTAGATTTAAAAGTATTGGATTTTTTTCTTTTTTTTTTTGTACAGTGGCTTGGTGGTTGACAACACTGCCTCACAGCTAGAAGATCCCCGGTTCGCATCCCAGTTAGGACACCTGGGATCTCTCTGTATGGAGTTTGCATGGGGTACTCCGACTTCCTCCCACAGTCCAAAAACATGTTGAGGTTCTATTCTAAATTGTCCGTAGTTGTGAATGTGAGTGTGTTGTCTGTCTCTATGTGTAGCCCCGTGATAGACTGGAGACCTGTCCAGGGTGTCCCCTGCCTTTGAGCAAGTCGACTGGGATAGGCTCCAGCCCCCCATGACCCTACAGAGGATTAAGCGGTGTATAGATAATGGATGGAATGGATATCAGAAAAGTTGTAAACTACTCCTAAGGTTTGTGATTAGCTTATATTTTCTTGGCTACCTGAGAAACACAAATATACACGATTACTACAAGCAATTTGTTGTCCAAAATTAAATGATTATGTTCATGTCTTTTGTATTTTTATGTGAAATGAAAGCTCATATTTCATGGAAAAAATACATATAAAGAGTTTATGAGATGGTTAATTTTGCAACCTGATGTTTTTACTTACATGTCCTTTGAGTGACATGGACTAAATTAAAGCCAGATGTTTCATGAGGTTATCTGGCCACAAATGACCCCGGGGACTCATAAGACCTCCATCACATTGTAAACACTCCACAGAAAGAGAAGAGGAGGAAAGCGGGGGGATGTGGGGATGAAAGCACAATGTTGGTGTGCGCAGCCGAATCGCTCATAAATCTCAATTGTTTTCCTTGTGTTGTCTAATAAAAGAAGGAAGGTCCTCTTGCAAGCTGAGGCCGAGTGACTGAAGTGCTGAGGAGGCACTTTCTCAGGGCTGCTCTACTGAACCTTTGAAGTGCCAATAACAGGCTGCAGGAAATTCCTATCTGCGATTCCTGCTCTGTTTTTGTTTGTGTAGAAGAGTGTGAGCTGACCTCTGACCATGATATGTCTGAATGGGTGGAGGAGGACAGTGAGACGGCAGAGTGTCACTGATAATGTTGATCTCTGAGGGGAGGGGAAAAAAAACACCACCTCTGCTGAGTCCCCATCCTGTTTCCTGCTGTAGACCTGGGAAAAAAATACTGTAACCATTGTTTCCATCCATTCAGCCAGTTTTCACTGACAACCTTTATCTGTCACTCGGGGGGCAGTTTGAGGGCGTCGGGACTCACCGATGTTTCTATAGCAAAGGCGGATAAATCAGTGACACTCACTGAAAATACCATAATGAAATGAGATCTGAGACCGTGAAGTGCAAATCTGCTCTGGACATATTTTTAATGATCCAAATATAGTCTGTAAAGAGGGCTAAACTAGGCTGAAACCATTCTACTGCATCGTGGTACGTTCTAAGGTACAGCAGAAAAAGAGGATATAGTGCACTGTCAACACGAGTAAGCCAAAAGAACCCAACTGCATGCATTTATGCATCACTAAAAAAGGGACGGTGTTAATGAACTCCATCAACCCATGCGTACATGACTGTAAAGAGCACATCCAGAATAGACAGGCGCACACAGAAACACAAACCCAAGTCACATGAGAAATGAACTCGTAGAAGAATTGCAAAAAGCATGCTGGTCCGGGTGTTAAAAGTACTTAGAACAAGCACTGTTTATGCAAATGCATGTCAGGAGACTGCGGGCACCCCCAGGAGCTGGCACAGTAACATCTATGTTCAAATGTTAAGTGGTTGAAAAAAAACGACATACTCAGCACTAATATTACTGGAGGGGCAAGGCAAAAGAGGGAACTGTGGCATGAGGCAAGAGGGAAACACGGGACAGAGCAACACTGAAAGGAAGAACAATTAGAGCAGGAGAGGGGGCTAGAGTTTTCATAGAAGCTGTAATAATTCGAAAAAGAAAATTCAGTTAAACACACTTTGTACCAAGGCATGACTAAACAGCAAAACTGCAAAAAGTAGATGTTTCTGTCCTGATGACAGCTGCTCCCTCCTCTTCTCTCGCACCTCAGGTTCATCTTATTAATCTCCGTGTTGTGCACACATTACTAACCTCTGTCATCATTCCAAACCCACCAATTCACACCTGCCCACTGGCTTTAACTAATAAAGTTCCTACGTCAACTCATCATCTCATCATCTGACTCAGTCTTCTGCCTAGCCAGCTGTTCCTTGTTCCGAATATATAGAGAGTGTATATATACATATATATATATATACCGTATACACATACAGAGAGAGAACGAGGAGAAGTATCACTTACACTCCATCAGATCATCAAGGTTCTCTTAGTGTTCCGGTGTTTCTGCCTGCAAGTACCACTTCTACTGACAATTGTCTTTCCCTGCTGACTATTTTTGACCTATAAGACTAAATCAATCCGCAGCCCACTGTCCATTGTTGCAGTTAAAGAAGCCAATAAAAAAAATCTAATAATAAAGATATTTGCTTTTCCACCTTCAGCTGTGGTTGTGACCTTGGTAACAGTTAATCTATAGCGATGCATGAGGCAAGTCTCTGGAAATGTGACCAAATGTGTCTGTGTGTGACCCCTGAAGGATGTGAGAAAGCTGCAGCAACACATGACCTTTTCCCCATTCACTTTAATTACACGGAGACCATGTTGCATTAAGGAGACTCTGTAAGGAGAGGATAGCTAGAGATATAGCTTCTGGGCTTAAGTGTGCATGATACCATGTTAGATATGGCCCTTTTGATGAGGAAAATGAATCCTGCCTGCAAAGCCCATAGCAACAACAACTCCTCAGCGTGGGCTTTCGCTTGGATTGGCTTTCATCCAATAATATTCTGTCTATATTTCAGTGTCCAATGGTGTGGGAGTCAAAGTGCTTATTAATCAGCAGTCAGCTACCCTCTCTGAGCCGTGATGCTGCTTCCTACATGTTGGAACAGGATAAGAGCTGGAGGTTAAGTTTATGAACCTGGGTTGAGGATGTTCCTGTAGGGACTCTGCTCACTGTTCGGCTGGATCGGAGAGTGGAAAGACAAAAAATGTTGCCAGGAGCAACAGGCACAATTTAGTAGCAATGAACACGTCAGTAGTTTTCTTTAGTCGCTTCTGTTCTCTAGTATACTGCATGTGTACAGTTTATTCAGCAAAAGTATCATTTTTTGTTTGCTATACACTGTAAATGATCATGTCCAACAAGACAGTTCATTCAGGAGCCCAATGACAACTCAGGTCAAGGATATTATTGAACAAGATCAGTTTATTTTGCCCTATTGGTACTGTTGTCTCCTGTTCCAAGTACAATATCCATAACATTTACAGCCACGGCATGAACAAAGGTGGACCAACTGTAGCTGGTCTGCTTTAATTTCCTCCTGACAACAATATTTAAGAGCCGCTCAAATGAAATCTGCAGACAGACCTCACACGCACACACATGTACGCGTCAAGTCCATACGTCTAAAATGCCATTGAACTGAGGTTCCACAATGACTCATAATTGCATTCATGATTTTGGCTTCCACAGCTAATTAAACTTGATGACTTCATGTGTAATACTTAAGCTGTGCATTTAGTGAGGCTGCTTATTTTGATCCTGTGGACGTGAACTAATGTGCACAGGAACTGCATAGCCCTTTGTGCCCCTGTATTAGATAGGCAGCGTCAACAAACTCCACCAAAACTATCACATCATCTCACTCTGCGACTAAATTGCTGCGAGCAATTAAATGACTATTTGTGTGTGTTTAGCCTCACCATGCTCAAGCTCGCTGGAACACAAAGACCTAACCTTTCCCAGCAGCATGCTTATCTGTTCTACAATCTAACCCGCTGTGTTGTGCATTTTTGACCGACACTGCAAAAAAAAAAATCACAGTTTGCATCACTGTCGTAACTGGACATTTAATCAGCATCACCTCTAACCTGAAATGATAACCGAATACCCAAACATGAGTGCTGTTTGCCAAAGGATCCATCTGTTTCCCTGGGCAGGAAGATGGCAGGAAGATGGCAGTCGGGCAGACGTGAAAGAAACTCTCTCCTGACAGGCAAAGTACAGTAGCACAACAGCACAGTATTTCCAATACGGCAAGGCAGAGAGAACAACAAGCGAGTAGATGAAAGAGCGGGAGCAACAGAGCGAGATTGGAAAAGACAGACAAAGAGAGTACGGATGTGACAGAGAGCGATGTGAAATTCATCTAAAGGAGTGTGCAAGGAGAGATGCAACCGAACTAAAAGGCTGGAAGGAGGAAACTGAAGAGGATGCTTACAAACCAGAAAGCTGAGACTCCCGTTAGTTCACACTCACTATAAATTATTAATGTGAGCACTGAGCAAATGAGTTCAGCACACATGGGTAGATGAAACGCCCAGAGTCACCCAAGATAACCTCTAAAAATGGACTAGTCCCAAGTGGCCATTGTGCACAAATGTAGGAGTGCTAGATATCAGCCAAAGGTCATCATTTATCAAAGGCAATGACTTCTTCTGGCACATTCTTATCTGAGCATTCCTTTTACAGACACTCAACAAATCTGCAAATGTATTTAGGCGGACCAACTAAACATGTCAAACTAAAGGGCACACTGTGAACTATAAACTGACAACAGAGAGAAGCAAAGGAGGGCATAAAGCGTAGTCCAAATAAGACAAAATGCAAACACAACAATATGAAATCAATGAGAGCATATATTTTGAAACTCAGAAGTTGTAAGTATTTTCACAGTGAATAATCAATGTAATGCCCAAGTCATTTTTTGACAACTTGTTAGTCTAAGAATATGCTGTTTTTCTCTGTCTGCTGTAAATAACTACTTGTTTTGACCGAGCAAGTGTCCAAAACCCAATTTACAAAAAATTGCAACAGCACATTTTTCACTATTTCTGAACTTTAATCTCAAAAAGGGGTTTCAATGCAACATCCATCCCGTCATGTGTTCTGATTAGATATGACTGCTAGACTGGTGTGTCACAGGAAAAAATAACAAATTACGACAAACCTCGGAAGAAAGGCTTTAGTCCTAATATGGATGGTGCTTTCTGTTACCGTGCCAACTCCTCCACTGTCAGCTCAGTCTGCCTGTGCCCAACACGAGCCCGTTGTTTGTTTTAGCTTGGGCTTTTTCTGCTCTGTTAGCTCCTTTAGCTCTGTTAGCATTGTGAGTTCACTCGTGTGTCAACTTCCCTGCTAAAATAAATCAGTCCGCCAGCCGGCCCCTCCGTTCCCCCCTCCAGGCCAACAGACCCCAGTGTGTGTGATAGCGCTGTTGTTGCAGGCACTAGTTTCAGAACCACGCAGAGTAAAAAAAAACACACATCCAAATCCCGTCCAGCTGCTGGAAGGAAGACAAAATACAGATGAGTCAACTGTGCAGAATGAAAAGCTCCCATTCTGGCATATTAATTCATTATCACTTATAAATTCATCAATTCGACTTCAATGTTTTTTCATCTGATGGCTGATAAAACACCACATTATTGAACACATAAATCACATAAAAATCCACAGCCATGGTTTTGTGGCAAAATCAATCAATCAATCAATCAATCAATCAATCCAGCAACTTCTGCTTTTTGTTCGATGCCTGTTGATGCATCATGGTGACACATAAAGCTCATGCATCATAACTGACTGGACCATGAATGAAAGTAATTAGCTGATAATCCGCTGCCCTCTTGTGAGTTTCAAGGATACATCAATATCATTGCCAGTCAACACAAAAGGTCACGCAGACATGATGCGATATTTCTATAGAATATGCTATTTCTTCTTCTGTAGCATCTCTTGAAGAATACCATTAAGTAACCACTTGTAACTGTGATTCCTGCATGCTTTGGTCCAATGTCTCCCTACTTTTGCATACATTACAAATCCAGTCAGCTAAATGTACAGAATAGGGGGAATAAAACACAGCAGTATGGTAGCAGCCAGGGAGAGACCGATTATCCACCTGGCCGATATCTGGCATTTTTCCGATTACCAGTATGTTTTTTTTTTTTATTTGACCGATTATTGATAAATTGAATGCACTACTTAAGGTCTGATGCAGCCTCCTCTCTCTGTCTGTAGTCACTCTGTAGTCTCAGAAATGTCTCTCAAGCAGAGACTGCAAAAACTGAACAAAAAACACTAGTCGTTGTCACGAACGAGGAAATTAGCTCCTCTCACAGTGGCTAAGGCAACCACAAATTCACCTGAAACAGGAAAACAATATTTAATCATGCCTTAAGATCCAGATCTTTGTGGACAATAAATGTGATAGAACAGTAAAAAGAACATATAAATATTTAGAAAACAGAAGAACTGCAGACATATGTGCATGAGACAAACTGATCAATCTCAGTTGATCCCTCATGAACACAGGAGATCGTCCTAATTTAAACACTCCTATTTCTTATTCAGTTATAGACACCCTTATCAATGAAGAAACCATGTTATGAATGACAGGTGCTCTGCTATCACATTCTGTTAAAACATTACACCTAATTTATATCGGTTCCAAATATTGGCCACTGACCTTTCTTGATTAACAATAATCAACATCGGTATTGGCCCTGGAAAACCCATATCAGTCAATCCCAAATAGCAGCCTCTGGAAATATTTTCAAAATAGCGGTTTAAATCTTACCAAGCAACAAAACAAACCATAAAGGAGCAACCAATAAGCTGTGCCATTGTAGACTGATGTACAATCCCATTGAAGAATACAAAGCAGTCCTAGTGAAGAGATAACAGTAGGCGTGCACATATTTTTGTTTTGTCGCCGTTCTAATTTAGCAGCCCTAGCAGAGGAAATGATGATTAATAATCTGACTTAACAGGAGATTAGTTTTATATTTTATGCATGTTCATGTTGAAATGTCTTCCTGAGGAAAAATGCCCCCAGGACCTTTTTCTTTTTTTGGAGTTGACAGCCTCTTTGCTTCTGCCTCCACATTTGCCTGCTCTACATGTAAACAAGATCTCATAGTTTCATCTTTTGTGTCCCAAATGAGTCTATCGACCATAATGATATACTTACTTTATACTTGCATGCAACTAAAAATACACAAAAACAGGCAGAAGCTGGAACAGATGTTGAATGGCCCTGTCGGGTTTCATTCACTCTAGTCAGCATATAGTCGACTCTTGTAAAGACTCAGTGGGCCTCAAAGGATCCCAGAGCAAACTGTGTTTAAAGCATCACACACATGCAGAAGCGCAAACACACACACACACACACACACAACACACACAACGTGCGTTGCTCTCGCCCGTTCCTACCTCCCGCTGACGATTCTGCTCGGCTCGGCTCCTCAGCTAATGGTCACTGCAGAATTAATTGCAAGCATCCATCTCATTTTACTTGGAAAATACAATAGCAATGGTACTGTCAACCTCCCACACACCCAAACACAAACACAGACACACATTTGGTGCTCTATAGCCCCTAGAGATAGGTCTGTTTTTCATTTACCTTCCTTAAACTTTTTCCATAAGCCTCAGTCCTCTTTTGAGAACAAAACTGCCTACATTTTCAGAAGAAAGCATGCCCACAGGTGCTTTTCATTTCACCAAACAGACTGGATGCAGTGTGCTGACAACTTCTACAATAACTTCCAGATCTAAGAAAATGCCCTGTAACATCTGCAACGCTACAACTACAGTTGTAGCTGCAGCCATTGTCTATTAGTTCAATAACACCACACTCTCAAAAGTCCCTAAATCTCAGAAAACATCCCTTCAAAAAAATAAATGTAACATGGCATGAGATAGTACAGATGGTAGCACAGGTTTAGAACAAGAATTAAAACTTATTTGGAAGCTAAAAGCCAGGCAAACAGTGAAATTCCACCCCAAACTGTCCAGCATTAACAATTACAACAGCTACAGTCCAAAACTTTGACCTGCTGTTTTGTGTGCTTAGGCTGTCCTTTGGTTATGAGGTTATGAAGAACATTATATATACACTCACATTCATTTATATGAATATTCTTCATTCTGACTGGCAGCTTGTTTTTCTTGACCTATTGTTAAAGATGTTAAGAGATTGATATATATATACTATATTATCCTAACTGACACAGTTTTCCTTTAAAGTGTAACTTTTATCCAAAGTGAAACACATTTAAGTTTGCTGTACCTCTGATTACACCCAACAGTTATGTAGTGAACACATTTAGTCCACTTTTACTGCAAAAACAATGAAAACCCGAAGTATTGGAAGGAAAGCAGCGACCGAGAGATCAGAATGAGGCACACTAAATATGTGCAATACTCAAACAAATGGAATATCTGTGGCTACTTTCCACACAAATATTTTACATTAGGGAAAAGAGATTGATATTCATTACACTTAATATATTCATTTATATTCTCACCTGCTCTGTGCTACTGTTTTCAGTGTCAAGCCTCAAAGTACATTAAATTTGTGGATGCCATACACAGCCAAGCAGCACTGCACTCAAATTTACCTCAGCGTTTCTTACTGTCACCTCAGTGAATACAAGCATCAAACTGTCTTAAAGGCTCATGTGTCGCCAAACAATTAATCTCCTTAATGTGGCATCTCTAACACTTGCTAGCTAAAGAGGTAAAGTGTTTTTGATTCGCTCCTGGCCGAACAAAAATAAACTCAGCTGTTGCTAAGCCACAGGCATGATATCCTGGCATACATCCAGTCTCAAGGCCAGACAGATTGGGAATATGATTTTTTGTCTCTGTTCATAAATTTCAGTAAAAAACTGTATATTTGTGAGTGAATTTCAGCAAAATCTCACAGCTTCATGCTGTGCGATGTCATAATTACAGGTCTTTTATCAAATCTATAATTACAATTATATTATTGGAAAGGGCTGCTTTGTCATTTTCGTGTGAACTGCCATTTTCAATCTGCGTGTTGAATCGGAGTAGATTTAAAGTGACATGATCTCACTCCCTGACCAAAAAAAAAGTCTTCCCCCTCAGGGAAAAGCCACAATCTCTGACCTCAGTCAGCCAGAGATGTCTTTATAACAGACATGTCGTTGTCATTTTCATTTTTCTCATTGTGTGCGGGAGACTCCAGCAGACATCATTATGAGAGAGAGGATGTGCAAACTCACATCTTCTGGGGAAGGTTTAGTTAGCAGCGGGTTTCCACTCTAATGGTGGGTCAAATTAACTCGGATGGATTGCTTTTTCAATACAGTTAGCACATATGAAGTCTAATGAGATCATTTGCATGGCTTAGGAGCTACCTAGTTGGAACGCAGGTGGAAACTGACTCGTCTCACACCAGGAACTGATTGTGTTACTATGTGTTGAATGATTGGCTTTGTGACTGGATGATGATTCTATCAAGGGTTGCTATCAAGACTTATGTATATTTTAATTGTAAATTATTCTGTTTTTTTATGTATCATTTATTCACATAGTCTAGGAAATGTCAAAAAAATTGCGGAAAAAATGCTTATTACATGTTTTGAGGCGCTTTTTTGACCAATTTACAATGCAAACCAAAGAAAAAAATGACATCCTCACATTTTAGAACCTAAAACCAGCAAAACTTTTGCATTTTTCTTCAGTAAACAAGTTAGATAAATATAAAAATTTGTAGCAAACCATAGCGGTTGAAGGAAAACAGAATGTATTATGCTATAACAAGTACAACACTGCTTGGTTGGTATGATACTTCTGTTCAGTCTGCCTTGAACATGCAACTTCTCTGCTCACACTTAACAGATCTATGGACCGGTCACTACATGGAGTTTACAGTTGATATAAACATCACATTCCTGCTCAGTTTTGCCCAGTGACAATTCCAGTAAACAATTTATTCAGACAAGATTGCTATGTCCTCATTGTTGATATAAAGACAGCTACTTTGCATTTTTGTAATAATAACAATAATAATAATAACAATAATAATCTATACTTTATTGGTCCCCTTGGGGAAATTCCTTCCCTGCATTTGACCCATTCTATTCACAGTTAACCTTAACTATACATACTAGGAGCAGTGGGTTGCCATAGTGCAGCCCCTAGGGTTAAGAGTGGTCCAACAGTGGCCGCTGTGGGGGTTCAGTCCTCTGACCTTCTTATCAGTAGCCAGGAGGCCACATTTTAGTGTTTAAATGGCTACAGTAAGAATACAGGCAAAGTTTTTGTTGTGCATTTCTCTTATTTTTCTGAACCCCCAAAAACAAGGTACATACTGAACCACGCATTTAGTGTGATTTTTGTTCCTTGTATCCAAATTACATAGCGGGAATATATATGTGTGTGTGTGTGTGTGTATTATATATATATGTTTTAAGATTCAACTGTATCCTACTCTATTCCACTCTAATGATATGTTACTCACTGGTCTGATTGATATGCAGTTGTCAAATGGTCACAAAAATGGCCATGTTTTTGAGTTTCTCCGTCAAAGCCAAGGTTGCATGTAATCATCAAGTAGCAGCTTGTACACAGCCAGAGTGACTCTTTATTTCTTCAGAAAAATGAAGCCTCAACCACGGTTTACTGAGAATATAAAGAAAAAACCCTTTCAGCTCTGGGTCTACATGTGTGTCATTCACATAAAGTTCAAAAAAGGGGAAATTCTCAGATACCACTACCCTGTTTCAGTCTCTTAGCAGCCCAATATGACATCAATATTAGCAGGAATTTCCCATGTGTAGTCTCCCTGTTGTCTGAGTAAAAAGGGATTCTAAAGATTTGAACAACAGATCGGAGAACACGGTGGAGTGTTTTTCTTTGGAAACTGCTCACACCAACCGGCGATTTATAATTCACGAGTTCAACAGTAGTTCAGCCTGATGCTCTGTGTCCACAAGCTGTCACAGTTAGTTAACTGAAACAACACATCTGGGGCTCTCCAAGAACCGTTAACCACAGTCACTTCTGAAACTGGACAGCGAGTTACACCCATTTCCTGTTGTTGCAGCGCGTTGTCTCACCATCCACTCTCCGCTCAATATGAACACAAAAGAGAAGACTTTTCTTTCTCTGGGGGGAAAGAGATCCCACCCTTCAAAAAAAAAACCTCTCACACTGTCTTACAAATAAGTTTTGATATGAAAGCAGAGAACAGATTAGGTTAAGACATGATTAGTTTACAAGAAATGTTTTTGAGGGTATTAGAAGTTTAGAAAGATTATGCTCTTTGGAACAGACTTTTCCTTCAAAGAGTATAATCATTTAGCACTTAGATTCCAGTGAGTTCTTTAAAGAGGGATTTAGCTGTACTTTTTAAGTAAATGATTTCTGTCAAAAAGCATTTTAAAGAAGCTTTTTAAATGTTCACTTCATGACAGCTGCTTTCCAGAATAGGAGGATTTTGAGTGATATTCTGCAGAGGAGTGACAGTTCAATTTTGGTTCTCTCTGGTCAAGATAAATATCTAAAATAGTTTGGCGGCTTTATTCATTCAAAAAAAGATATCACACAGACGCATCGCTTCCGCATCCAGCCGTCTCTGTCCAATGTAATATTAATGTGCGAAGAAATATGCTGTCACCTATAGTTCTCGTCCAATTAATGCTCAGCAAAGCGGTCATTCTCGCACACACAAACAGTCATTACTAGTCCATCGAATCAGTTTGTTTGTTATTTCATTGCCTTGTGGTGGGATGAAAATTGCAATTATCTAGCTAGCTCATCATCCAACCTTGATGGAAACAAGAGAAATCTATATGGCTTCCTAATGAGTACTGAGCACCATTGCTGCCATTTGATTAGGGACTTAATTGTGATAATAATGAACAAATACACCCAGCTCAGGCTAAAACGGTCTTGTAAGCATTCAGCTAATTAATGGCAATTTGCCCACTGATGCTGATGAAGGAGAAAATCACCAGGGAGACACATTTTCTTCTCAGCCCACAGCAACCAGACAGCACTTTGCTGACCATGAAAACAGGTCTGGTAAGCTTCCCATAAGAGGCCATTGTTGTCACTCTGGTGGAAAACCTGATCCTGGGTAATAAAAGCCACAGCATAAAAGTTGATGTTGTCTTGCGGGGGATCCGCCTAAGCTGTAGGTCAAAGGCTTGACAGTACTATTCAGCCATCTTGAAAGTAGGTTGAAACCATGTCACAACACGATAACAACAATGCAGACAGCCGATCTGCAGCGACAGCAGCCGGGCAGCTCCCACTGGCTCTTCCATTGATGCAGAGGAGGGGACAGTTGGCAGAGCAGTGGCGGCAAACATGCCTGGGGTTACACGTTGCCAAGATGCAAGGAGGAAGAAAGACGACACAGAAAGAAAAGAAGAAGGGATAACGGATTCAGAGTCGGCTACAGGGTTTTCTAAAAAACAAAACAAAAAGAAAAACACTCAACTCGGACTAAACAAAAGACAAGCAAGATGAGGAAGACATATGGAGACAAGCCAGGTCCCCCGGCCCACTCTAATGTCTCGCCATTACCCCGTGAACACAGCCACGCATGTTGTTTCTGACCAATTAGGCAGGCATAAAGGCAGGGGGCTGGAACTCAGCTAGGGGCTCAGATAGGGCTGGGCGATATATCGATATAAAAATTATATCGATATATTTTTAAATGTGATATGGAATTAGACTATATCGTATATATCGATATAGTTCAAATTTGCGCTGTGATCCTTGCTCCGCTGTGCTGCTGCGCTGCTGACCCGGAGCTCTGTGCACTGCTCTGCGCGCCCCCGCGCCTCTGCACAGAGAGTGGAGGAGCAGGAAGAGACACTCCGGCGTTGTTCAACAAGCATGGAGGAAGCAACAACACCTGCAGAGCGCGCAAAGGAGGAATTGGTTCGTAAAAGAAAAAGCAGTGGCTCAGTAATTTGGAGATGGTTCGGTTTTAAAGTCCCAAATGAGCAACAAAATCACGCTATATGTATGGAGTGCAATAAACAAGTTACAGCCAGGGATGGAAGCACTACTAATCTTTTTTCACCACCTAAAACAGCGGCACAAGCTGCAGTACGAAGAGTGCGTGAAGCTGCGCGCTGCAGAAGCCCCAACCGCAAGTCATCGACCACAACCCGAAAAAACTCCAGCCCCGAAACAAAGCCCACCGCAAACCGCATTTTCCCGCAGTGTGTCTTATGAAAAGAAAAGCGACAAGTGGTGTAGGCTACTATAAGCGGTGTCCTATCACATGGCTAAAGATATGGTCCCTGTTGCAACTGTGGAACAAGTCGGATTCAAAAAGCTACTGAAAATTATGGACCCAAGATATGAGCTTCCCAGTCGCAACTACTTTGCACGAGAAGCACTGCCACAAATGTGCACTGACGTCAGGCAGAACCTTGCTGACCAGCTCGCTAACGTGACCCGTTTTGCGTTAACCAGCGACATGTGGTCAAGCAGGACGTGTGAGCCGTACATGAGTGTGAGGTTCACTTCATTCAAGACTGGGAGCTGAAAACAGCATGTCTCCAAACAAGTTATTTCCCCCCAAAACACACCGGTGAGCATATAGCTGAGGCCCTGCAAGACGCAACTGCAAGCTGGAAACTCCGAGAAAAGCATGTGGTTGCCATAACAACAGACAGCGGGTGCAACATCATTAAAGCCTGAGCTGAACAAGTGGCTGAAGATGCAGTGCTTCGGTCACTCATTATACTTGGCTATTGGTGAGTGCAGTGTTGTACGGAGTATTCAGATATTTTACCTTAAACAAAAACATATTAAAATGTTAAGTTTTTCCTTATTTTGAAATGTAAACAAGGCGGAAAAAATATCGTGATATATATCGCATATCGATATTCAGCCTAAATATATCGGGATATGACTTTTGGTCCATATCGCCCAGCCCTAGGCTCAGATAGTCTGCTGGTTACATCTAGGCAACTCTCCCCCTCTCTTCTTTCCTATTTGTTGAATCTGCCTGAGCAGCGAGACCAAAAGAAAAAAAAAAGGTGGGGGGTAGAAGTGGTGGAGGCGATTTCATTCAGCACCTAGCGAAGGATGTCAAGCAGAGCCTGCAGCAAACACGGCCGTCCCTGGACCTTTCATCTTCTCAAATTTCTTCATCTACAGCGAGCGCACACAAACACCTACACAAACATGCACTCTATCATACACTGCCTGAAGTTGTGAGAACTCAAGGAGGCTGAGAGCATGTGTGCCGCAAGCTGAGACTTTTGTAAGATGCTCAAAGTCTACACACGATCACAGACATAGAAAACGTCTCTCTCTCCCTTTGTTGTTATTATGGACCTGATAATGTGCAGCGCAAGAGAGCAGATAATGGTGTGAAAGCATGATTATTAGTCCTTATTTGTGCCTAAAAGTGATGACCAAGCTATAGGACAGACTGGGAAAAGCAATGATAAAGACGCAGATTATGTAGGATTTTAGGTAATTTTGGCCTTATCAAAAAGTCACTGCCTGAGAGGGAACATTATGCAACTTACAGAGTATCCAGTCAGGAACGAATGTATGTTTTTCCAGTAATCACAGGCCTTCAGAAGCCAGGATTAAGAGGTATACGCACAATGACCCCATTATGTCAACAGTGCTGTGAACTCAAGATAAATGGGCTTCCATGGAACTTATTGCAACATCGCAGCTATGGAAGGGGTAATAGTGTAAAAAGGTTTTTGAGAGTCTTGGTGATGAAATCTGAGAAAAAAGCGGAAATTTACTTTCAAGAAAAAAAACATACGACCGCGGCCAAAAGCGTTGCCCACTCACAGCTTTTTGAGCTCCTCTGTTTGAGGAGGGGGTCAGCATGCGACATGATGTGGTCTGGGACTTTACCCTGTACTTTTTACTGGCGACTGACACAAAACCTGCAGGCTACAGTAAACAGAGACAGAGAAGCCTTGGACAAGTACAGCAAACAGATCGACTGGTGAGGCACGATTTAAAAACTCTGCAAACATGGAAGCACAGGCGCAAACAACGAGAGGGGGTGTTTCAGGGGAAACTGGATTTTTTATTGTGTAACAACTGAAAACATCTGCAAACTGTTGACTTGGCCACGTCATTGGGAAAAAGCAAAAGCCATGAGCTTGCGTGTGACTTTAAAAATGCTGAGGAACATTTTACAATGCACGCACAAATCACACACACCCATCCACACACACCGCACGGCTGTTAAATTCAAGGCTAACAGTAGGACCTTACTGGCCTCTCAAGAGAGAAGGGCACTTTAGGCATTTTATTCATTCAAGATGTGATATAATCCTCCAGTTCTGCGTGCAACCCACACAAACACACGCAGAAAAGCACACACTTAAGTAAACAAATATGGCTGTGCAAAGCAGCCTGTGTGCATCTTATAACCATCTACAAAGATTTGTGTATGAATGCCCTTGCACAAGAGATATGTGAAGACACACACACACACACCTCTTGAAAAGCATGCCTCAACAGAGAAACCTTCCCTCAAGCTATGGCCCCCACCACAAAGGGAATGCAGAGAGAATCTGCCATGAATGCAAAAGGATGTTAGCTAACATCTTTCCCTTTTTACTCCTATCCTTCCTTTTCCTCTCTCAATTTCACCCGATCACTTTCTTCCTACAGTGATCGCCTCGGGGAAAAGAGCTAGTATTGTATAGCTTAATCAGCCTTTATCACCCACAGAAAAAAATAAGCTTCTCTGCTGGGCTCTGATGTTTTTTTTTTTCTTTTTTTTTCCTTTTAACCTGGCATTCCTCTATCTTACTGATATTCCGCAGAACACACATTTCTCGGACGTAGATGCTTCTATCTGTAGGGTCATCTGTTAGGGACTTGAAGCGCAAATTGTTAGTCGGAAAGACAAGCGATGGCTGGAAAGAAGAATACAAATGTCATAGGTTTCAGGAGGCAAGCTCATTGGTCATCAGCATATCAGCATGTAATCACTCAAGTGTGGCTGCAGGATTTTAGATGTAGTGCGGCAACTAACCAGCATACAGATATGGTCTGACAACAAGCATCAGATTAAAGATACCCTGTGGAATTGTTGACCAATGGTAGGGTCATTGAGCAATGAATTAATAACAGGGTCGCCGTTTTGTTTGAGTACAAAGTTGCACAAGCGTAAGAAGAGAGACTGCAAACTAAAAACCTATACAAACAAAGGATTTAAACTACCAATAGGCATGCATGATACTGGATTTCTGCAAATATGTGATAGGCCAATATTTTCCAACTTACTTTGGTCAATTGCTGATGCTAATATATACACATGTTTTTTCTACCTATTGCAGAGAACTTCAGCTCTGTCCTGTAGTGGAACTAACATATCATTATGTCTACTCTTGTCATGATGGTTCATTGACAGGTACAGACAGAAATACAAAGCTTTTCAAATGTACACATCAACTCTGCAAATAGGATAGATATTTCAGCTTACATGTACGATGTGCCATAATTATATTTATGTAACATTTTCAAAATAAACTGTAATGCATTATATTCATGTCAGTGTTTATTTTTTTTCAATCCCTTTAAAAGCCCTTATCATCCGATACCGACAATGCCAGCAAAATCATCATGTATCCTCCAAAAAACTGCTTTGCAAATGTTTTATGAGAAAGATACGAGTAACTTCTAGACTTCCAACTATGAAACTTTCCTGGAAAGTAAGCTCTGCAGGGAGCCTTATGTAGCTTTTTAAAAGAAAAATAAGAAATTGATCAATAACCTGCACTAGAGGGTAAAAGTCAGGAGTAAATTAATTGCTGGGACCATGCAAAATCAGTATTTACTCAGGCTGAATCACTATAACCCATCATCACAAATAGCATTGATGGTAAATATACTCTGTTCTGTTGTACAAAACCACATTTATTTATAACACAATCACACCTAAAGAGCTAAAAAACAAAGCCCATATTAACATATTGATAGATAGTATACACCATGTGTGTATATACACAAATCAGCTACAACATTATGACCACTGACAGGTGAAGTGAATAACATTGATCATATTGGTACTATGTGCTGTTCTGCTGGAAAACCTTGGATTCTGGCATCTGTGTTGATCAGACTTAGACACCCAAATAAACATTGTCCCAGAACAAGCACACTCCCACATGCAAATGGAAATCCCAAATGTCACTGGCCTATATCTGCAGGAAAATGCACCCAAACATACAACAATCAGGAACATCTAGAGCAGGGTTGTCAAACTCCAGTCCTCAAGGGCCACTATCCTGCATGTTTTAGATGTTTCCCTCTTCTGAAACACCTGATTCTAATGATCAGGATCGTTATCAGGCTTCTGCAGAGCTTGATGATGAGCTGATCATTTGGATCAGGTGTGTTGGAAGAGGGAAACATCTAAAATATGCAGGATAGTGGCCTTCGAGAACCAGAGTTTGACACCCCTGATCTAGAGGAACATGACAATGGCCCAAGGTGTTGATTTGACCTCCAAACTTCCTAGACCCCATTCTGATCAAGCATCAACAGGATGCAGTGAAACAATTTTGACTGACAGAGACCCCACTGCATAAGCCAGAGTACTCAAAGGATCCACTGCCAACGTCCTGGTGCCAGACTCTATAGGGCACCCTGGGAGGTCCTCTTGTCCATGCCCAATGGTTCAGAGCATTTTTGACCACATAAGAGGGACCAACACAATATTAGGCCTGTGGTCATAATGTTATGCCTGATCGCTGTATATAAAGTAATCCCGGTTTAAAATATGTACATTGCATGCAGTATGGCTTATTATGAACTTTATTTAGGTCAATGTATCATTTTCAGTACCACAGAGTTTCAAAAAGGATGCACAGACTGTGAATCCAGCTGCGGCAGTAATCAGTTCATTGATAAACGAAACTGCAACTTGCTATGTGGTTTAGAGATACAGCAGCAAACAAGCGCACAGCCATAATGTGACAGATTCCACTGAACATAACTGCACATAAACGTCATCCTATACTTTTTTAAGTCACGCTAAACTGTCTTTGTAAATGTACTGTTACATACAATGACATCTACGTTGCTTTCTCAAGCTTTTAACACTGACACATCCTGTTTCTTCTGTATAACGTGAAGAGATTACTACAGTCAGCAATGAGCTTCCAAGTGACAAAACACTGCTTTTATATAAGTACTGTTCCTCCCTGCTTCCACACACTGTCAGCTGCACATTGTGATGACAACGTGCACTTAATGTCTACAGTGTCCATGCAAATTGGGCACAAACAAAAGCCTCAGAAAGTAGATTGAAGGGTCAGTTCCATCTTGTGTGGCAGAAAGCACCGGCATCAATGCCCAGTGGCACTGACAGACTGATAATATCTGCCTCTGCTGCCATTGACACAATATATCAATATCCAGTGGGCCTGGCAGCTCACTCCCCGACATAAACAGACCAAAGACAACGATGGGTTCACATTCCAAACACCAGCCGCTGACATTTGCACAGGATCCGCAGAGGAGAGGAAAAAGCACAAATGTTCCAGCTCTGTGGGAACACTAGGAGAGTGTAAGCCTTTTCTTAAGACTTTGTTCATCTTCCGTTCCTTTCTTCCCGCTCAGCGGGCAGCCATTTTACTGGCGCAAGCTGAAGGTTGTTTGGCACACCTGATTCGTAGCAGGAGACAGCAGGGGAATAAAGGGTGCAGGGAGGTCACGGCGCTCAAAGACGGCCAGGAGGCGCCAGCTTAACGGCAGCATTTTATTCAGACCGTCACCCAGCTCACCGGTCATTACTGCTATAAGGGGATTTCGGGTCCAGCTACAAGCTCACCTATTTCTCAGGCTTTGTGCTGGGTTTGTATGTCCGTGTGTGTGTGTGTGTGTGTGTGTTTGTGTAATGTAGCAGTTCTGTTGCTATAATATGGCCAAATTGATATATTTCAACAGTTACACTATAAAATAAATCCTTTACATGACATATTTAACTCTATTTCACAATAACTTAAAATAATCCTTCTGTTTATGTCATTTCTATAAGATCCTGCTTATTATTGTGGGTTTCATGCATGTGCACACGTGCACTCTTCTGACTAGTAAATAAACTCGCTTTAAAAACAGAACAGATGTGCCTCATTTGATTGTTCTTAGTCTACACTGTGATGCAGGTGGGCTCGGAACTGCATGAATAAACACAGTGACAACACTTCAAGCTAAAAATGTCAAGTTTACATTCATCCCCAAGTTCTTGATCAACTCAATAAACCATTACACACACACACACACACGCATGCACACACACACACACATATACACACAGAACTAGGTGACAAAGACGCACACTGTTCGCCAAGACACACACACACACACAGGACAAAGAAGACCTGAAGACATTTATTGCTCCATTGGAGGAGGCTCTGATACAAGAGGCTGCAATGGGTCTCACTGCAGCACTCTTAGCTGTCAGCTCCATCTCCTCCCAGTGTCGCCTCTCCCCCTTTCAACTGCATTGTACATTTGAGGTGACGTTACGAAGCATATTCCAATTTCATTGAGCAAAGGCCACCATTTGCCCGCACTGGCATATCTCTGTTAAACATTCAGCGGGGCGAAGGAGAGAGCAAATTTCAGCCTTCATGGAGACAGTCTTTTAATGCACACTTTCTCTTTTGATGTATGTGATGTTGCACAGGCCAGCAGAAAAGGAGAGATATGGAAGCCTCAGTCTATGAAAGAGCCTCGGTCCTCAGAGCTACAGAGCTCCCATCACTCTCTGATGTTCCCCCTTTGCGCTGCAGTTGTGTTTGTTTGCTCCCTCTCTGTGTGCCGCATCTAGTATTTCATTATTGCACATCAAGTTCTAACCTTACTGAATGCGAAGGACGTCGGCAACAAAAAATGTGCATGCGGGAAAAGGACACCCTCCTGTTGCTCCAGGGCGCCATTTTTTGTGGCACAATCCCCACTATTCCACTTCTTATGCCAGAGCAATGAGGCGGCCTCACAACTCCGCATGCGGGCGACTCAGTGAGCCATAACATCATAGAATTACAAATAGGAGGCCGTATGAAAATTACTCTCATCTTCATCCTGCTGAGGACTTTTAGAGGAGAATGAAGTACCCGTTTAGCGGGGAGTTTCTGGAATAGGTAGACAACACCTTGGTGACTTTGGCAGTAGTTGCGGGCATCCTGAGGGCCCAGGCTAGCGGTGGCCTGCCTTTAAACATTTGTAACGTGTGATCATGCAGTCATTGTCCCTTGTTTCACCCTCTCTTGGCAGTGGACGCACACACAGAGGAAGAAGGTGGGGAGTCTGCTTTCTAGTTGCTGGCAGTTGAGAAAAACGATGCCCATTCACAGCTTGGGCATTGAGGCACTCAGTGGGCCGGACCAGACCGTTTTTGTTGGCTCTGGGAGGGGGGGATACCCTCTTTTTTGCATTCCATTAAAGTGAGAAAAAAAACAGGAGTGCTTTTACAGAGCTGCTCTATATGTAGACTAAAACACAAGCAGAGAGTATTAAAAATTCAACTCTGTATGAGCTTCAAGGGAATGTACATCTGTACTGCGAACAACATTTTGGTATTTTAGGTTCTGTGGTTGCTGTTAGTCTTTGGTTTTTATATCTGTAACCAAGGACAAAGCACAGGTTCACTATGTGTCACCCTGTGCTGGCAGTGTGAATGTGAGCCTCCAGGAAAAAACACAGAGAAGCTGTCAGCAACACAGCCAACAGGCTTGAGAAGGTGGAAACTGCAGCAACGACGACAGCAAACCACAAAAACACTCATGGATACGCAGACAAACACAGAAGCATGCAGTGTGTGTCTGGCTCCTCAGCGCCTTACTAAGAAAAGTCTTCATCCAATTAATATTCTACAACAATAACTGGGCGAGCAGAGGGTGTGGTGGAAAATATCTCTTCCTCCGACAATCATGACCCAGAGGCAAGAATTTTTTTTTTTGCAGAGCTCAGCTGAACAGACCAGGCAAGCAATGTCACGTTGACATTCACTTGAAAGAGCAACACAAAAAGGAGAAG
Source organism: Dascyllus trimaculatus (assembly GCA_024666655.1). NCBI lineage: Eukaryota > Metazoa > Chordata > Actinopteri > Pomacentridae > Dascyllus > Dascyllus trimaculatus. The sequence goes on along the minus strand of CM045451.1, from coordinate 19,895,790 downwards.
CTGTGAGTCAGTGAGAGCCCAGCCCACGAGGGCAGATAACCCTCCATCCTCTGACGCCTCGGTCATCATGTCGCACATCACCTCTAGGTATGAAAGGCATGTGAGCAGCGTCGGAGAGTGACACCAGGCTCCGAGTGAGAGTGACAACAGGAGTTATCCGTGTCACATGCTGAGGCTGAAACCCATCTGTACATCCTGGCCAATGGCTTGCCCCATTACATCCCCCTCCTCCTCCTCCTCCTCCTCTTCCTCTCTTTCTCTCTCTCACCAGCCTCACTTGCCTTAAGTGGGTACAGATGTGTGATCCACAGACGCTCCCACTCTGGAGTCCTCATTGGACCCACGGGGCTCAACAAAGGCTGGCACACAGCTTGGAGAGCTGCTGGCCAAAGAGGCGCTGCACAAAGTCACATCATTTGCGGGGCAATTGTGTGAGGGATGACAGAGGTGCTACAGCCGAAGGCGCACTGGACATTTTGACCAGTCACAATGACCTGATGGAATATTATTTAACCGCTTACATGAAGAGCAAACAGGGTAATCTGCCCTCTTGTACTGCTAAACGAACAAATGCTAAAGACTAAAGACTCCATCATAACTTAAACTATGGATTTTTTCTTTTGCTTTCCTGCAAAAGAAGGTGCAGCTTACATGTGTTTCGCAGCATTGAAATCCACTATTTACTACTCCACACTTGATCTGATTGAATACTGAGAGTGGAAACATTCAGTCTTGACACCATTCTCCATCTTCATTAATAGAAAACCCAACTAGAAAGCACAAAGGCGTTGGGTAAATTTAGACAACTGATGAGAGGAAAGGGGATTTATTTGGTCTGTCTGACAGCAGCTCAGCAAACAACTGCCCCACCGCTTCTATACAGATCATCAAGCAATGTCAGATCAGTCAAAATTCAACATTGGAAATATAATTGCTTCAAGTGAGAATGCCTTTTTTATGTTGGAATAAGACATTTATGTTCTGTGTACATGATGTTTTGACAGCATGAGCACACTCCCATTCAAAAAAAAAAGATTGTGCAACTTATTATGAAGCCAGAGAAACACACTAAAACACTGCTTACTGAGTCATATGATTGATATGATAGATCAGGTGTTAGTCAGATTAGATGTGTCCTCAGGTCACCCCCCAGATGTGCTTCCTGTTTCACCAAAATATTTACCTCCATTTTCACAAACTGTGCACTGTGATTGCAGCTACTTCCACAATGACCCCTGAGGCAGCTACATGACAAGACACCCAGCTCTTGGTGACAGATTCATGCTCACCTCTTTCACTTTCTCCCTGCGCTCGTTGGTCTGGGGGTCGCCCGGCTTGCCGCCGTCTCTTCCCAGCGGGGGTTTGAGCAGACACCTTCTGAACTTCTGGTAACTGAAAGTATCCGAGGTGGCACCGCGGTCAGAGGAGGTCGCTCTCTCCGACGCGGACTCCGTTTTCGCCCTGGACGCGGTCAGATCCTCCTGCGCTTTGCCGCCGGCCAGCCGCTCCTCGGTGGCCTCGTGGGACACGGGCGGCTTGCGGTTGCTCTTTCCCTTGGTGCCCGTCTCCCCTTTGGCCGGGGTCATGCCCCGCTGATGCTCCTGCTCCTTGGGTCTCTTCAGGTGCTCCCTGACATCGTTCTCGGACCCAGAGCCCACCGTGACCGGCTGGATCTCCGTCTTGGAGAGGAAAATGCGCTTTAGGCGCACCGAATCCGGCAAAAAGAAAAGGGCCCCGAAACACAGCGTTACCAAACCCGAAAGGAAGAGCAGGAAGACGAATTTCTGGGACAGGCGCAGACCCATGCCCGATGCCGACACACCGGGCAACTTTCGGAAAACCATTGAAACTTTTTGTTGTTGCTGTTCGTTGGCTTTACAGTGTTTTTTCGACAGCCTCCTCGCCGACCCGCTGCCTGGAGGCTTTGCGTGCAAGAAACAACACACAGCTAAATATGCGGGACTTCAAACACACCCCCGTGACACTTAGCAGAGTAGCGCAAACAGCCTGCCAGAGCTGTCTTTATCTCGCTATCGATTGGATCTGCATAAGCTATGGTTAGGGCCTGCCTACATGTGCGATTTACCAATCATTTGGCAACACAACTCCCCGATCTGCAATCACTGACATCCGCACACAGCAGGATTCTTATAATTTATATTTAAGAATGTAAATCATAAGAAAAGCAGCAGCGGGGTTTTTTTCCGGGGTTGCTGACAGATAAATGGCACTGGCGTCTGCTGAAATCCAAGAATCACAGGATCAACCGGAGCATCCGTCAGGTCTAAAAACGTAAATGCACTTTCTTAAAAGAGATCGCAGCGTGTCAGGCCTTTGAACAAAGTTGGGACTCGATGCATTATTTCCACGATCGTCAATAACACGCCGCGAAACGTGAAGCGAGCATCTTTTTATATCCTCGTCTCCCGTCTAGAACCGAGCCACGCTGCTGCCGCATCACAAATCCCATTTACGAAAAAAAGAAAGCAAGAGAGGGGGAAAAAAAGCCGTTTTGATTGCATCTATCCTGTACAGCTGGTGGACGGAAACGCGTGTGTATTCATGTCGCCTATCTGTCAAATGCGCTCCTCCGGCAGCCTCCGTTTTCCCCCCCTGTTTCCTCTGGCGTCAACACGCCGGGCGAAACAGATCGCTGGCTGACATTAAAGAAGGCGGGTTTTTTTTTGTCCCATGTGAAGTTATCCTCCCGATCCCGAAAATAATAAAGAAAACACCCCGTGGAATAAACACATCCAGCATCCAGTCCGCCGGTTTCCACACAAAAGAAACAGACACGCCGCTCGCGTCGTCGCTCCGCCGCCGCTTCTGCCGCTGCTGCTGCCGCCGACCGTCCGTCCGCCTTCTCTCCTCGCTCGTAGTGCGCACTTGTGTCGCTGTGCCGTGGACGTCCGCTTGCGTAGAAAGAGAAGGAGAGAGGGGAGAGGAGAGGAGAGGGGCTGGAAATGTAACATATAGCCCTTAGTGCAGGGAGGGTGAGGAAGACGAGGAGAGAGGAGGGAGGAGGAGGGGGTTAGACGAAACGGTCCGCTGCTCGACAATCCAGTGGGCTGCTCGGATTTCTTGATGGATATTCACAGCGGCTTATCAAAACACGGTTAAGCTGTTTTTTGAGACGTTTTCTTGGACAAAAGGAGGGGAAGAGGTCTGACTAGCATCCACACCCCGGAGGAGATGTTTTAATCCCGGAGAGGCAGCTCCAGATGTCTCAACAAGCAATCATACAAAATAAAGAAAGTTCCAATGATGAGTCACTGTTTCATTTTTAAGGAAGAGATGGCAGACCACCAGAAAAGACCTCCTTGTAGGAATGGAGAAACCCTCCAAGGGAAGATTTAGGCTAGAAATATATTCCTATGATGTTTTGTCTCTTCTGTGCCCCTAAACGCACCATTTTTTGCCTCATTGAAGTATCCATGTAGGGGTTTAGCCTCTAGCATCAGGTGAGGTTTCCCCAGATATAAGCCAAGAATCCAGCACAGCATTAATCCTACATTTGAAAACATTTCTCAGATAATGGAAGACATGGACTTAACTATAAAAGATGGTTACCAAAAGTAATGCATGTAGTTCTGTGCTTGTCTTGTTGGTTATCATGACCAAGTTTCTTCTTCTAAACTCGTGTCATTTGCATGGTCAAGATCCTTTATCTGTCGCCTACCTGTTTTTGTTTTCTATTTAAATAAATATAAAATCAGTTCATATTTGTTTCTCATCATTCAGACAAATAAACAGTAAAAAAATACCACTCTAGGTGTGGTTGCCATCTTTGTTTGGCTTAGGAAATAGCTTGTCTTCAAGCCTTTTATTGGGTTTTTCCTTTCTTTCTTTTTTGTTTGTCTCGATCCGTGTTGGCTTCATCTGACACTCTATCTTGTTTCCTTCTGACACCAAGTAGCTAGAAACTGTACTTAAACCCCTAAATCCCTAAATAAACATATCTCTGTGCATCAAAAGTAAATATGTGTTTTTCTGCTGAAAATAATCCCTTCCTGCCTTAAAGTGGCTTCGATGTAACTCCACGTTGTTGCTCCCTTAAGAATGTGTGAATCTGTCAAGTGACTGCATCTCTGTCAACCATCTCTCTCTCTACTTGCTGCAGCTCAAGCACACAAGCTCACCTCCTACTCTGTTTAAGCTCCATAAAACTAGTTGTAATATTGGAGTAATTCAGCCTTGCATGTTCTAACTGGAGACAGATTATGAAGAAGAGTAATGATACAGTAAGGGCAACCCTGCAAGCTGCCAGAACTGGTTCCTTAGGTGTGTTATATATGAAAGCCCCGAAGGTTTGAATTTGGGTTTTTAAGATGGCCATCAGTGCACTGCAGTTTCCTTTTAACTGCTCTTTTTGCTGACATCACACCATAGACATGTTACCAAAGTATAAAAAAGTTAATCTTCATTGGAGAAGGTCTTTAATACTTTGCCATTATTCTTCCATCCAGCTTGTTTCCCTGCTATTTTATTCAGGAGAGCAAGCTACTCAGAGGATAGAATCATACCACAGAGAAAGTACCAATCTTGGCCAAATTTGGAATGTATTAGGTCATGACTTATGAGAAAATGATATCCAGCTCCAGTCTTTACTTCAGTCCTGAAGTAAGGACAATCTTGTAGCTTTGTTTGGAGTGAACTTATCTTTATCAGAGGATGAAGTTTGTTCAGTGGTGGAGGTAAAATTCAAATCATAACAGCTGCTGCATCTGTACACACATCCATTGAGAAAACACCATCAGCTGATGAAGACTGTGCTGTGTGGTTTAAAGCTTTGATAAGAACAGAGGCTATGAGTTGGGATTGCTGTCATACTTTCGAATTTAGATGAGTTCAGATTGAGAACTTTGAGACATGGCATTGAATCCTGGTCTGAATTTGTCGTCACTGGTTAAACAGAGGGATGCTGGTGTGCAAGAGGTTCAGAAAAGTGTGATTACATTATGTTTACGTAAGCAGAATGGGGGCTGAACTGTAAACATGGTGTTTTCTCAGGATTAAATAAGACAGATGGGGAAATGAGTTGGCCATTACTGGAGAGCCTACACAGCACTATTCAATCACAATGCCCCTGAAAGCAGGAATGAGAAAACAAAGGCCTGATCGGCTTCGATATTGGTCTTTAATTGGAAATTAATTAAAGATCTACCTCTCCCAGAGCCACTCCCGATCCCAAAGGCCGATAACTGTTGTCATTGTGCTGTCAGGACATTCTTAAAATCAATGTAGACTGTTGGGGTGACAGACATTCCTGCCACTGTCATGTGCGATGACCTCTGGATGAACCTTAATGGCAGATCTTCCTCTCTTCCTTCACCTGTTTCTTTCTCTATTGTCAGCGTAATTATTTCAATATGAAGGTGGATATTTTCCTCCCAGGCAAAAAGCAAAAGAGTTCCCAAGAATTTGAACCTTTCCTGGGAACAGCTCTGCCTGCACAAGCAATAACAACGCATTACACAAAACTCCTCGGGCTCCTTTTTTTTTGTCATTGTCAGGTGCGTATTGGTGGAGGCAAGCTAATTTTAAGGTAATTTGTATCGCATCTGACCCCACGTCTTCACCGTTAAGTCATCTTTCACCGCAGTTCTAATTGAGTCCGACTGCTGGTTGTCTGTAATTTATAGAACAGAGGGGGTGGGGATGAAGACAGAACTGTTGAATTAGCCTTTTTTAGTTTTTGATCCAGGAGCATTTCCTCTGAGAGTAAGTAAATCTGTGAAGCGTTTTGTGGACTTCATCATTGACTAAAGGACAGTTTGTAGTCAGAGGGGTGTGTGTGTGTGTGATGGCTCAGCGTCTGTGTATAATGAGGCGTGCATCTTATGCATTTTAGCACCCTGGGCACTAAAACATAGAGTCTGTGGCCACTTTATTGGCTGTAGGTATATCATGCAATCCAGTACAGCTGTTGTGATGATTGCAGCATTAGTGTTTTTGCTTTAAACTGTCATGGTTGCCCTGATTAGTTTTGACGTTGTAATGAATTTTTTTAGCTTTTTTTTTAATTAACACGTAAATCAATACAAATAAGCAAAAAAAAATTGGATAAATAAAAGTGTGATGGAGTGTGACAGAAACCCAAAAGGGCTTATACTTAGAGCCACACCCCTAAAAAAGGATTTCCATTTTTACAAACTAACTCATGTTGATTGACAGGAAAATGAAGATTTGTTATGATCAACATCATTATTAAATCGTGAACATAAGAATATACATATATATATATATATACACATACATATACATACATACACACACCACACACATATAGTGTAGTCAAACACTAGGAGGCACAAAACAATTCGAAACAATAGCCTAGTAAAGCATGACATCATTAAGATAAACATTTTAAATACATTATAATTTATTCGCCTTTATTATGCTGATTCCAACAAAATAAAATACCAACCGCTATCTTCTTGACACAACCTAATAGACACATCAAGTCAGGGTTTCTCCAAAGGCCAAGTTATACATGAGTCCAGCCATTGGGCTTGCATGAAGCCGCGCTGGCCGGTGACAGCCCAGTTTATCACCAGGATAGATGGGGAAGGCAATACAGTCTCACGGCTACCAACAGGAACAGCTGAAATCAAAGCGCGGAGATTTTTCTACCAAAAAAAGAAAAAAAACCAAATGGTTATACAGGTTTGTAAATGGCTCCCACAAATGCCATTTCTTGTGTACTTTGCATTCACTCTCACCTCTGCTGCTGCCTGGATGGTGTTCTTGATTTTGCAGCTGAAATGTCATTTGTGGTGACTGTTGACTCTTCACAATGCAGCCCTCTCACTGCACACACACACACACACACACACACACACACAAACCACACACAGCATCCACCATCAGCTCAGTGCTGAATGTACTGGCACCCTGATCCCTGATGTTCGAACATTATTTATAAGCACGTTGAGGGAAATCTGACGCTGGCGTGTGATGCTGTTTGCATGTGGTTAATAAGGATGCATCCCCTTAGCTGGGCTTTGTTATCAGCCTCACTCATGGTTTATCAGTTGGAAAGCACTTTCACAAACAGAATGCATTGGGGGGCCAGAAGCACTGATGCTGTGCCCTCTTTTCAACTCTTAATTATGTGATAATGATCAGAAGAGCGATGTCCTGTAAGAAAGCATAGAGAAGGCCAGTTTGTTTACAGTTGAGTGTGTGATCACTGACAATTATTTAAGAAAAAAATCGCATAATGACCATTAAGTTTCTCTAAATGCATGCAGAACATGGCTAAAACAGCTGACTGTCTTTAAAACATTTTCCACAGAGGATCACAGAGTCTAATACGTCCTGTGAGCCATAACTGTTTCAGCTCTTGTATTCAAAATTCAATTCTGTCCCTACCCGCCCTGATGTTTTATTCATCAAACAAGATGCCAATGAAAAAGTCCATCTCTGTGTTCTGCTCATTTCAATACATCAAACAGCAGGCAGGGATGCATCAGCTCGTGCCAGTGTGTCCGGATTAATAATGTCCCTGTGCCTGCTATTTGTTTTCTTTAAGCACTGCTGCAAAGCTTTCCCTGACATTGGGAATCGTGGCCCGGCAGGACGCTTGATGTCGAGCCATAAATATTTGGGATAGCTTGTCGAGATGAGGTTGCTGACCCTGGTACAGAATGCTGGAGATATATGAGGCCTGACAAAGCACACTGTAGATACAGGCCTCAGTCGGAACTTTAACAAATTTGGTATCACCAGACAAGATGTGACTCTGGGCCCTCAGTTCTGGAAACTTTGGCTCATCTCATCTTAGTCAGAGTTTGTTGATGTTGTGCACTTTTATGTAGTGGCAGAAGAAGCATTAAGATCCTTTACTAAGGATCTACTACTCCTTAAGTAGTAGTAATACCACAATGGTATTCAAGTAAAAGCAAAGATGTATAATATGCAAAATGTATTTGTTTTATTGCAGATATTTTAGCATATAAGCTGGATTAAAAGTTGTACCTTGTCGATGTGAGTCTAATTTTAACTGTGTAAAGGGTTTTCTATGTACAATCTCAGTTTCCAATTAGGAACCAAAAAATGTGGATTAAAACTACAATATTAAAACCAGACTTTACGATAAAAGCAATATGAAAACAAACAAAAACAAGGACAAATTATAAATATTTTAGGTTTCACAGGTCATTTTACAACATGAAATGTAATTAAGTAGAAATACAAAGTAGCATAAAATGGACATTTTCAAGAAAAGCACCTCAAAAGTTCTGACTGTGTCTTTGATAAACATTTCCAGGGTTGCATGTGTGCTACTTTGCTTATTGTGTGTATGATTCTTAAGAGAAGCAGTTCTAAACTATCATGTTGCATCCTTTGTCCAGCATAGATGGAATACAGTTCATCAGCACTAGTAGCATCAGCGGGACAGTAAGCTCAGCATTATTGCCGTGCTGCTGTTATATTTGTCTGCTCCTTTTATAGACAAAGCAAACAGCAATCTACTGTGTGTATGCGGCCCCCCCGAGTGACCCTTCTCCACCAGATTCATAATCAAAACATCTCTTGTTGTGTAACAAAATATTTTCAAAGCATGGCAGCCGACGCTGGAAAAATCAGAACATTCGCTTTTGAGGAACATCAGTGCAATGGTTCAGGGTTTTTATTGCCCAAACACAACAATTAGCCATACATTAGATGTGGTATATGGGCCATGTAAATGAGAGGGAATGCAATAGCAAACACACCATTAAGCTGATGGAATGGGGCCACAAAAAAGCCTGACTCCCTCCCCAACACACCGATTAAACATGCCAGTATGCTTTCAGTGTGCAAAGTATTCCTACAGTGAAATTACTAATGGAAAGTAGAAGCTTTGAAGGCAGCACTGGCAAGGTCTGTAATTGTATGGTGACATAGTGGCACCTGCTGGTATGTTTGTCTATTGCAAGCTGAAACATCTCTGAAAATACATGGTATTTGCACAAATTTGGGTTGGCTTAGAATTGACCCCCAACGTTGACCCCCAACATTACAGCTCAGTATATTTTAGATTTGAGCATGTAGATATTTTTAGTCACCAGAAGACTCCCTATCAATCACAAAAGTTGGCAAATAGCAACTAAACTCTGCGTTCGTCCCTTTATTTAGAGGTGACTGAGGGTCAAACTCCTTCAATATTCAAAACAAACAGTATCATTAGATATAAAGGGCAGCCGCTCCGAACATTAAAGAGCCATCAAGGAGAAAATAAACAGCAGAGCCCTCATGCAAGCAAGACCGATTCAACCGGCCCAGCGATGATGGAAACCCAGCTGACAGTCAAATTAGCCGCAGTGGTTTAATGGAAGCAAAATAAAAATAAATAAACACACACTATGACCAATCCGTTCGAAAAAGCTTTCAAGCTTATTTCACACTCCGCATGTAAATTCGCAGCAGCAGGGAGGACAATTAAATACCTGGCATTTGGCAGTTTGGTGTGTTTATCCTACTGCTAACATGACCCGTGAATTTACAGACACTTACAGTATGTACTTGTTTTTCCCTATTTGTCATTGTGAATTTTGTTAGCTGCGTCAAATTAACTACATTTGCTGCAAAGTCTGATTTGATCTGAGATAGGGTGGAGAAGACGAAGAGATAAGTAAAATATGACGCTGTATATGTTTATATATATATATATATATATATATATAGAGAGAGAGAGAGAGAGAGAGAGAGAGAGAGAGAGAGAGAATGTTCCAAAATGTTGCATCAGCACTGAACATGGCAACTTGACCCTAAAGCTCTAGCTGGAGAGATATCAGCAGCTAAAAATACAATCTATATATCTGTATATATCTATTATATGAAAGTGATTTGAGTTGTACCTCTTTAAATAGATCATGTACTTACTTTGCCATCTGTTCCATGCACATTAACATGCAGCTTGTTCTACATCTGTGACACCATCAACTTAACTATTGTTCATTTGAAATGTTGGTGATCTGGGGAGCTAAGCTTATTACACTGTTTACTCAGTCTGGTGTTAATTCCTCTGGATGAGTATCGGCTAAATGCCTACGAATTTAAATATGAGGGGGATTTTTCAGCCGACAACAATTCTAGTAATTGGAGTCTCGAATTAGACTCTTCAGATGTAAAATTAACTTGGCGACCCAGCAGCCCTGCTCGAAAATGATACAATGCAACAAATGCCAACAATTGAAATGAATGAAAATTATAAATAGAGCATATCCATTCCAAGAAAATATTACAATGTGTTTGTCAGGCCAGGCTGGTTGAGGAACACATGAGTCATTGTGATTTTCCATTTAACAGGAAAAGAAGGGGAATAAACAAACTATCTCAGCCAGAGCAGCCGCAGCTTTCTCTCCGGATATCTCACATTCTTTCCGTGCAAACTGCACCACTGCCAGGTCGAGCAGTGCCTTCCATTCTAACAAGGCAGACAGTTCATTCTGAGTTTATTAGACCCAACAAAGTATCCAATTATAACATGTCTCCCAGATATAAATCCCACTCATCCCTTTTATATGTTACTTTTGGGACTGTCTATTTTCAGAGGGCTGGCTGATTCTCTTTTAATTATAATGTGCAGCACACCCCCCTTCTGGCCAAAAAAGGTTATTGCAAGTTCATACACGCATGGTGTCTGCTTCTTTACGTAATTACGAGGGTACGTAATTTTAAAGGTATTTGAACTCGACTGGAAAAATTTCAGTTTATGTGACCTCCTGTTTCTTCTCCACTACATTTTAAAAGGAAATTGTTTTTTTTCTACTTCATTACACTTATCTGACAGGCCTGGTTATAATAGCAGGTTAAGATTTGCAGATTAAGACTTTAAAACCATTCTTTTATACTCTAATTACCTACCCATACCATTGGGGCATTATAAAATAATGAAAATTTTCCCTCACCCTCCCACAGGCCACCCCAACATGCCTACCACTGTTGACCTGCCCTCTAAAATAAACACTGGGCAAACAATCGCTTTAGAATATCAGTGCAGCAAGGCCTGGGTTAACTAGTTGCACAGCTGAGCTCGACCTTACTGCGGGCCTCATCAAAATTCTACACAGAGGCCTTTCTGCCTGACCTGTGAGTCTTGTAAACCATTTGCCATTGCTACAATATTATCTCCTTTAAGAAAATTTGCTCCATTTGTTAGTCCAACAGTTACTAAGCCTAGAATAATAATCCATTGGTTTCTACTTTGCATTCCTCCAGAGTTATAACCAAAACCTAATGGAGAGTCACTGTTTTTTTTTGTTTTTTTTTTAAAGTATGACCATATAGTTTGGACTGGTCTAAATAATCCTTGCTGTCCATTAGCATATTCCAAAGGTAATACATAGTTGTATTTCACTGCACAGCAACACGCTCATGGTTTTTCTTTTTTTCTCTCTTCATGACAGAGGGATCGTTTCACTTATTGTCTCATTTAGGTAGTGAACATTAGCGCTTGAGTAGATACAGGAGGGAGGCGAGGCTCTTGTATGTGTAGTTGTTATTGGGGCCCCTATGTAGAAAACACATCAAATAAGTCTTGTGGTTAATTTGTTTTCAGTAAACATTCATAAACAGGATATTTACATAGACTGTATAGACGTAATGCAACCCATTGGGTTGTGGACTGCCATTGTGAAGCCTCAAGTTTGGAATGTGGCCACTGCTCTTTTTAAATCAGACATAATGAAAGGGATCCAAGTACCAGGAAATCTCAGAACACTCAGGTAGCATCCTGTCAATCACAAATTAGCTCCGCCCTGACACATACCCTGCTTTGTTCTCTTTTTTACTCTAAATGGGACTATAATTTACAAAACAAACATTATGTGGTATTCAAAAAACTAGCAACCAAGGCGACAATCTCATTAGGAGTATGTTTACTGAAGTAGATCAAGTGAGAAGTGGGGACATTTTCTCATAGACTTCTATACAATCGGACTTGTTTTTGCAACCAAAAGAGTAGCCCCCTACTGGCCATTAGAAAGAATGCAGGTGTAAAGCATTTCCTCATTGGCTTAACTTTTCAGAGCCAGAGGCTACAGCTATTTTTTTTACTGTGTATCCATATTTACAGCAAAATATTTAAAAGGGCACCAGACAGATTGTCTTGACAGGATAGGAAAAGCACCGCAGTCATAAATATATGCTAATTATTGAAATACAGTGATCAGCTGCTAGCTTAGCTAAGCGCCAACACTGGAAACAACAAGAAACAATTAGTCAAGCTTTGTTAAAACTTATAAATTCAGCTTTTGTATGGATTAAACAAACATATAACTTTTCAGCGACTACACTTTAGAGGCACTGGTACCTTAAATTATGAAACCATTAGACGAATACAGGCTAGCTGTTTTCAAGCTAAGCCAACTGTTAGCTTAGCATGAAACAGCAGCTTATTTCATATTTTTCTTCTGCTTAACTATAGAATGAACCACAACATGCATTTTCAATCACGAGACATGGACACAAATGTGCTATAAAGTAAAACTTTAATCTATGATATAGTTTCAGACGTAGTTTCTTTACTGGTTGTTAGTTTAACTGGTCATTACAACGGAATGCTGAAAGCTTAATCAACAAGAAAGTGCACACTTTGTATCTTTCAGATTCTGATTTGTACATCATATAATAAATTTCTAATACATATATATTTTTAAATTTATATATATATAGATATATTCCCATTCATGTGTATATAAAATAAAAAAATCTTTAATCATTGCAAAATTTTAACACATAAATCCAACAGACGCATGAGGATTAAAAAAAAGAACAAAAGAGAAATATAATCCACACTATCATCAAGGAATAACATGACATTCGCATGGATCTTTATTCCCAGTCTCTGTCTTATGACTGAAAACACCAAAGCCATCGCTGGTAATAAGGTCCACCATTAAGTACATTCCTTTTCCCTGTTGTGTGTCACTAGATAGCCACGCACAATGTAGACTACATTAAAGCCATTTATTGCTCTCTCTTAACATCGATGTTTTGATATAAAGGTACTGTCCCATTAAAGTGCTTTTGTGGTGTAAAATGGCGATGCACAACGGGAATCGGATCAGGTAAATTGGAGACGGTTGAGGTAAACACAGGAGGACAACAGTCTTTGGGTGGTGGAATAATGACACTGCAGGGCCATTACGTCGATGACACGTGAGTCTGCGTCATAACAGTGATACCTGTCTTTTATAATTGGCAGTCTCTGTCGAAATGTTCATCCGCTGCTAGCTCTGTGCCGTCAGGATGGTCAAATGTTACAGTACTTAAAGGAACACACCAGTGTTTTTGCATTTTTTAGCCCACAGAGTACAAATCATGTGGTAACCAAACTAGTGCTTACGGATTGATTATCTTGGAACTGTGTTTTTTCAACCTCTAAGACCATCAACAATATCATTTTACGTTGAGATACTATGATTATATGTCGACCACCTAAATCGGCACTGCAATCACTGCACAACAGAAATTAGAGATTTGCTATGCTGTAAAGAATGAATGAAAATGAATGGTTATCAGGTTATCAGGGAAAAACAAAGCCATAGAAACATGCACAAGAAATGTGTAATTTATGAATTCACCTTACTTTGTCCAGTGCAACAATTTAACAGCACCGAGTCTGAGCATACTGCTTAAAAGCTGCACTGCTTATAGTGTATAGCAGTAAACTCTGTCTACGTTGTGAAGCACAGCATGAACTCCAGTGTTTAAAGTCTGTGTTACAAACTGGGTGACAAATGCCTCTGGAGTGCTGTTACAAGTAAACATGAGATGGGAAAAATAACTGACAGTGAAGCTTTCTGCATAGCACACAAAGTGAAGCAATGCTCGACTCCAAAAACAATGCTCTACAATAAAAGTAAAGGGACTTGATATCTTGTAAAGCTAATAAAAACGTTTTTCACAATAAGACGGTTAAAGAAGTAACAACAAGCACATGAAGTCTCTTAAAAACATAAAAGATGAAGTGAACGCTGGTGAGGCCACAGTGTTGACACTGTATTTTAGTCCAACACATTCAATGAAAACTGCCACAATTTTTTTAAATCACTGCAGAAGAAGAACATCCAGTGTGACAATTTTAAATTGAGAACAGAAAGCATTCATTTGGAATATAAGAAAAGACAGACGATTTACTGTTTGATTTGTGCATCAAACAAAACAACAGCAAAATGACGTCTACACAACAATATATCTTGTGTATGAATATGGTAAAATAGGTTCTTCTATAGGCTGTATGGCTTCAGATTAAGGTTTCCTGCACCAAACATTACCCTCCAAGGAGTGTGACAATGTTTGCCCAAAAGATGCATTTACTATGAAAAAGAAAAAGTATGAAAATAGTGTTTCTTTTCTTTTTGAGAAATGTAGGTCTTTGGAATAATGTAAAGCAATAAGGGATGTAGTGACTCTTATTGGAATTTAAATGCAAAGCTTTTGGTTACACTCCTGTTTGATCACATTCCCAAGCAATGCTAACCCATGTTATCATTTAGACATAAAAATACTCTCACACTCACACGGTATCCACATTCTCAGAGAGATAACCTATTTTGCATTCACACATATTCACAAGAAAGTGTCTCCAGAAATGTATAATTTGCTGCAACTTTCTTGAAATCTACTGATTAGCCACTGCAGAGCAGTTCAGGGTTAAGAGTTAGCTTCAAGTTACCAAATCGTAAAGTATCTGGGAGGATGACAAAGCTGAAGTCCCAACAGTACAGATGTAGAGACAGATCTCAGGGATTCTGGAGCTGCAGCTCAGACATCATTTTAGAATCTCAGACAATCAATGTCGCTGAATTAATGTCCCGTTAGCATCAATAAAGACGACTTGAGGATAGGGGGGAATGTTCCGTCAGTCATTTGGCTCGACAGTTCAGGGTTTTAAAACAACCCTTTTGTCTTTGACCATATCCGGAATAGTGTTGTGGCAAAAAAAAGAGAACCCAACACACATGCTCACACTGATTTACACAATCGTGTGTGCACAGACAAAATATCCTAAAACCCTTCTTACAGTAACCACAGCAAGTGGAAGAAACGAACAAGCTTGTCGGGTGCTTCTGCTCTTTCCCCTCAGCTGTAACAAGAGCCTTTTGGATGTAAGAGGATCAGGAAGGATTCAATCGTCACTAACACCTAGAAAACAGCCAGAAAACTGGAACAGTGACTCACTCAAGCTACTTCAGTCAGACTGGGTTTCAAAGCCGAAATTTGCTCTTTAGAGCAAAGGTCCTTGAATGGCCGGTACCGGGAAACTACTCTTTTTCTATGATGAAGTCAAGTATTAAAAGCCTGGAGTGAAAGAATATCTTTAGGTGTGAAATGTAATTATTATTGGCTGTGGCACATGCAACAACATACTGGTTTGATTAGGATGTTCAAATGAATCTGCAAATCATCACATTGATAACTTTAAAAAGTGTCATCTTCCAATTCAATGAGCAGCCGTGTAAAAACAAAGATGTGCAATGTATTTTACACAGGCTATTATACACGTTGTACAGCCATATACAGGCTAGCAGAGAAGGGCCAACAATTTCAGCAAAATACTAGACCTTTTCGTACCTGCAGGTAACTTTTTCCGTCTCCCTCAGATATGCAGAAACTCTCGTGAACTGTTTTTAACGGACAGCTTGTCTTAATGCCCATGTTTGACTTTAGCTTTGCCTTTAGTGGTGATTTGCCTCAGTGTTTTGCATGATTAGAAGAGTAAGACTTTTAAAGGGTGCTCATAAATATAGGATATTATAATTATTCTACATATCTTACACATCTATACTGCATAGAATTGCACGTTTTTGCCATGACATGCCCACAGTCTTAGATTCTGAAGAAGGTTAGGAGGCATGTATGGATTCCTGTACAAGCTAACCTTCACTCGCCGGGTCCTGTAATGTAGGGCACAAATGTTTTTTCTCAGTGTTAGTAAAAGAAAAATGCAAACAGTCGAGCAAAAGTGCAGAATAAGTATTAGAGCTGTTATATTAAATGTGTCTAAAATTTGAAAATATGAGGGGTATGAAAGTGACTGCTGATGGGCTCTTGTGCATTCCATTAATATTAAGAGATTCATCTACTTGAACAATTCCACCCACCTCTACCTCAGTGAGTTTTAAAGGGTGTTCTAAACTGAAGCAAAACATATACAAAGAAATGTGACATGAGAACATGTGATTTAACTTGGATGGGGAACAACTATGATGGCTGATCAAAAACATCTGTGCTGCACGACTGCTAGTCTAACAAGCTTCCCAAACACTCAGCTTCTTTCCATTCTTGCGCCTCCTACAATAGAGAAGAAGTTTTCAAGTCCACATATCTCTTTCCATAGGCATAGAACAAGGCCACAGGTCTGTAAGTCTGATTTTAAACAACTGTGGCTCCTTTACACAGCGGTTTGCACAGTGACCAAATACATCCAGCCTTCACCTACATCCCACAAAATACTGGAGCAAACTCAGATTAGAAACAGATGTTAGTGCCTCTGAAATTAAAACATGCTGTCTTTAAAAAAAGACACACAGATACAAATGCACCAAGTGAACGGGTTTGACATCAAATAAGGCCAAATATTTTAAAATAGCTACAATCTAAATGTTTGGATATCCAGCATGTGGATATTCTTCAAGTGGAAGAATGACAGTGAGAAAAATAAACTCTGGTGCTATGTCTGAACGTGAAAACAGGACCAAAATAGACTTGTTTTGTTAATTACATTTAGGACTACAGGGCCAGCATGTCTCAGAGAAATGTGGCTTAAAAGACAAAAGAGTTGTAAAAACATGACCAAACATAAAATCAACAACTATGCTATAAAGAAAAAAACAATCTGACACTAGAGTGAAAATGACATTGTCTGATACTAAAACAGTCCAAACCTTTGGTAATGCATAGTTCTTTCCTGAATGTCTGTGACAACAAACATGAACTTCACTTCTTTTAGTTAGCAGTTCCAGCAGTTGCTGTTCCACTCCTGTCTAAAAACACAAAGAGCAATGACAACAAACTAATGGCTCTTTTTTTCTCTCTTCTCAGGCAACCCTCCTTTTGCTTTTTGTGTCTGGTTCATACAGCATTAGCAGTTTTGGCTTGTTTGGTTTCTGAACCAAAGATATAATTTAGAGCAGAGCAGTGAACAAGCCCTCTCCCCTCTGACTGGTAAAGGCGGGCATGCGGCCTGACCCCCACATCAGGTCTGCCGTCTTAGGGCAGGAAGGGCTCATCCTCATCCTCGTCTGCGCTAGGACCAGGGTCACTCAGGCACCTCATTAACTTCTGCTGATCTCTGGCTTCCGCTTCCTCACGTGGCTTGCTGGGTCCACTTGGCACCGAAGGAGGCTTCATCATCAGGCCCTGATCCTCCACCTCCGGCTGCTTCCTGTCAGCGTGTCTGAACTCATCTAACAGGTTAACAGAGTCTGGAGACTGAGGAGAAGCCAGGTCTACCTGGATGGTCGGCACACTGTCAGACGTTGGCTTCATGCTGTAGGCTTGTGGGTCTACAATCAGGACAAGGATACAATACAGGAAATCACCTTTAACAGGGTTTTACAAGGACTCCAATGTCGCTCTGACATTCCATCAGCATGCATGAAAATATGATGTACAGGGGCAGGAAAATAGGATCAACAAATATTAGGGTCAACAATGTCACTGCACAAACTAGATGACAGCAGGCTTTAGGACCTTTACAAATATTTCACAGTACAACAAAATAGAGCAGAGGAAGCCAACAATGATTTATGATGCAACACATGCTGGAATATTTCCACTTTTAGTTAGAACTTGCAATGAAAAACACACGGAAGCCCCCTATATGTAACATGCTGAACTCAAACCTAGAACTTTGTTCCTTGGCTAAAATAAGTCATCTAAATTCCGCCTTGTCAATCATATCATGAGAATCCCTTTATTAGTAATGAATGTTTACAAGCAGGAGAACTGCAGCATGCGTGTTAGGATAGCTGTTGGGTTATAACAACTTATAAAGAATCTTCTCTACACTCACTACATACCTGAACAGTTTTTGTTTCCTTTGTGCTGCTGAGCAGGTTTGAAATCAGTATCTCTGCCTAAAATGAAACCACACACGGGTTTACATGCCAGCTGGCACATGCAAACATATTTCCATCAGTGGGGAAATATCTATTGCTGCAGCTATGAACAGTAGCAGTGCTTCTACAGTCCTTTTGTGAATGCTGCCTTGTGAATCTAACAAAATAGTGATCTGTCTGGGTCCCATTAGTGACATGGTGACTTTTCCCTATTATTTGAGATAGCACCTATCAGCAAAATGGTGGTGGCTACTGAGTGTTTGCATTTGGCTATAGCTGAAATGGATTGTGTTTACATGACATTAAGTATCCCGGTTATGATGAGGTTTTAGAAATATCCCTTTTTGTGTTTGCGCATGTAAACATCATATCCCAGTTTACAACTTATCCCAGTTCTGACCACTGGTGACTATCTGTGCAGGCGCAGTGTGGTAAATGTTCCTCAAAGCCTTCTGTTGTTTTCTCTTGTGTCAAGCTGTTTCACACAGGAAAGGATTCCCCATTCATATGTAAATTTGTCTTGAATCTCTCCATTTTCTGTCAACTCATCATGGTGACCCTACCAGACATGGCTGCGTATCTCCGTAACACTAGTTATAGTGCAGGACATGTCTAATATTTCCTGTCATTTTTGCTTCCCATTGCTGGCAGTAACACAATGTTGACATTTAATCATAGCAAGCCTGCTATCAACTGTATTTTCATCTGCCACAGTGAAATTAATTTAAGATTAGGCTAACAGTTAGAGGCATATCAGATTAAATTATCTAGTTTGTGTTGTACTAATCACAGGCGCCTGTGTAAACAGCACACAGTAATCAATAACCAGGATACTAGTATTTATCATGTATACAGGGATATGAGTGACCAGATTTCTCTTTGTTTCATGTAAAAGCAATGTCCTGGATATGCTTAAAACTGGGATACTTCTTTTAACCGGGATACTGGTGCACATGTAAGCACAATAACAGATGCGTTTACCTGATGCCAGTCTGGCTCTACACATGGTCGGGGAGTCAGGGGGAGCAGCAGGCACCGTTAAGTAGTTGCTCATCTCTTTAATCTAGGAAAACACAGGGATATTGGATGATTTAGCCTTTTGCATGTAATCAAAACAGTTAGATAATGAGAGTTTCATAAACATTCGCTATTAATAATGTACAAAGCTTAGATGGCTGGAAAGTTTTACAACAAATACACTTACCTGCCTCATTTAATTGTTTGGGAAATATTGCAACCAAACTACATTAGCTCAGTGATTTACTATTAATAAATATCTCAGAGAAACTTCATTAAAATTATGTGTTGCTTTGTTAGACTACAGAAATCCTCTTGAGCCTACAGTAGCTTCTAGCACATTCAATTTACTCTAAACAAGAGTCTGTTTTCATTATGCAATTACAGGCTAGCGAAATGTAAGATAGGTAGGGCCGCTCAACTGTGCAAATAAATCAGCTCCTATTTGTGTTGAGAAAATTAATTTCGGAGACTGAAAGTGGAATCTAATTAGAACACAAATCATAGTTTGGGCTGAATCAATCAACTGCTGGTGGCCCAGTATGACATAAGAAGAGCTTTATTGATTCTCTGGAGTCTACTGTGTTTGTTTGTCATGACTTACTGCAGGCTGCTTCCTGGAATATAGCTTAGAATATAGCTGTTCTACTGTACTGAAAAACTTTGTTATATATCAAATTGCATAGCAGTCCGCGTGGCACACCAAACAGGTGTCATGGTGTCACCTGATAATTACGAAATATGTTCTTTTGTGCTGACTAATAAAACACTGCTTACCTTCTTCTCCAGCTCCACCATCCTTTGCTTCTTCATAAGCAAGTCACTGAACCCATCTTCATAAGGATCTGCCACCAGAGTATGTCTGTTGTAGGAACGCAGCTGAGAAAAAAAGACAATAAAAACGTATCATATGAAGACATCATTGCTCATTTACTCTGGCCATGACCAATTTTTTTTAGCAGTATAAATCAATGAGAAGCTATTTTCTGTGTCCTCAAAAAATCAGTATTAGTTGATGTCTGAGTAGAGCTACTGATTTAAATCCAATTCAAAAACAATCAATGCATTATAAACTAACAGAGTAGGGGTACTTTGTTTATCAGTATCCATCAATATTAATGATAATGTGTCTAACTATTCATATATCAGCAGGCTTACCCTCTGCCGTGTCCTCTGAAGGTTGCTCCTGAGGATTTTCCTGATCTCCTCCTCTCGGCCTTTGGGCAGCTGTGGAAGCGCTCTCTCTACAGCCTTGACAGGAGGAGGCTTCTTGGGCTGGATGTTCCTGGCAAATACACAAGAGAAATGATCGGAGATTGTAAATTGTACACCGGTGGGAATACCTTAAAGGCGTTCAAACACATCATGTCTGTTTGTGAAAACACAGAAATATCTATAACGGTAGTAATCAAACCTCTGGCACTGCAATTTCCTCACTATTTTTCTGACTATCTAAAGATGAGATGCATTACTTATTGTTATAGCTAACACCATATCTTTCTGTAGCAGACACACAACATTAAAAAAGTGAGTAGTATGCTAACTGAAAAGTGATGTAAATACTGTTTTAACAGAATTAACTGATAATTGTCTAACTTTCATTTGAGAGCAACAGAGTAAAAAAATTAAATTTTTACTGGTGGGAACAAAAATTTTGAATTTCACTGTTGCATATCCAAATGTCCTCAGTGTGTTTATATTTGTTGAAGAATGACTTGTGCACTTGCACTGGTCATTAAGACAGTTCATCACCAACTGCCTTTTACTGCACATGTGAAACCCGTGCGGCTGCTTACTGTAAGTTTTGTAAAGTTTATACCACACAAGAATACTGAAAAGCATAGAGGATGAAACATGACAAAGAAGGGGCTGTTTACGTACTAAAAAACTGCAAAAACAGCTGCGATACATCAGTGCTCACCAAAAGACCCAGCAATCTTCCTCTCATCAGCTAGCCCCTCTGCCTCCAAAACAATGTGCAAACCCACAAGACACTAAAACACCTTAACATCTCTGGATAAAACTCATGTTGCACTATCTTCCTTAAAAAAAGATTTGCCATTTAACAATAAAAGAAAAAAAAAATCCACTCTGATTTCAGTATCTGATTTCTCCACTGATTTTGAGTGCAGGTAACATAAAAACAGGTACACATAAAACTGTTGCCTTCACAGCTCAACTGAAACTGATGTGGCCTATGGGGTATTGTGTTGGCCTAAATATTACCTTTACACATAAAATCGCTAATGTTGTAGAATTTAATGTCTGCATCAAAGGTAATTTGAAAAAGTGTCAATAGAAACATCATACAATGAGCACTGCTTGAAGCACTTAAACAGAGCATGAGGCTCTTCATGACTCACTGCATGGAAACGGTGGAAGGCACAGCAGAAGGCAGCTTGACTCCCCCTCCACTCTCCACCAGCTCAATGGCCTGTTTCATCTCCATCTTGTGGTAGAAAGCGATGAGCTGTGGCTCCTTGGAGCGTTCGCCTGCAATGAGGCACTTCTTCACATACTTCTTGTTGAAGCGGTTCAATCTGAGAGAAGGAAAGCAGTGAACGATACAAACAGGGACGAGAAGGAGGGAGGTTGGTCAGAGTGTGCGTGTCAGAAGGAAAAGGGAGGTTCAATGGTTGAATTAATCACTAACAATAATTCAACATTTATAGCTATAGTTGTATTGTGTATTGTTTAAAGGGTTGAATATGATTAGCTGAATATGACAAAAATGACAACTGATTAATAATTCACAGTGGGAATAAATTAATAGTCTATATTCACAGTTTCTGCACATTAAAGATTCACTTTCTTTTTTTAATTTGACATGAATATGACGACATTTGTGATGAGCGTTTGTCAGTGTGTTTAGTTATACAAGTAATGCAAATAATGTAGCCCCTGTTCTCTCATAACGACATGTTGCAATGTCAGTTCCCTCTAAAATTCATACTTGTCCTTCCAGTGGTGATGTCCATAGTGTCCACAGATATCCTCTATTCCAGTAAGTAGGTGGTCAAGGAACTGTGGATTAAGAAGCAGAAAAATTGTTGAACGGACAGAAATATAAGCTCCAGATTGAACAAGGACTCAACTGCCACAAGTCCTCTCTAGGGAGTGTTTTTATGTACTCTAAAACAGATTTAGCAAGGTGCAAAAAATGCTGTGTTTGAGGGCAATTACAAAGGCTCCCTTCTCCATTTTTTTCTTATCTTTGTGTGTAGAGTATGCCACTTAGAGGCAAAAATGTGTAACATGATTTTGGTTTTTGTAGTGTGATTTATGATGAAGGATGTAACAGTGATTACATCTAGTCATGTTCCATACACAATCCTGTGTACCTTTTGCTTCACCAGCGTTACCATTCCTCACAGTAAAAACACCCCCTCAGGTAAGACTGTCAACATCATTATCAACAATAGCAGGTGGTGAGTTTTAAAATTGAATCCATGAGAAAAAACCAGCGGCAGCAGCAGCAAGGTGATTGATTGGACAGAGTCTATTAACAGTGGCAGCATGCCTGCTCAGAGAACCAGAGACATGCATTTGTTGTTCAGACTACAGCCAGCCCGCAGATCACCCCGGTACTCTGACTAAGGCTGCAGACGAAAGTCTGACAGACAGTGTTGCTATGGGAACAAGTCATTAAGCAGAGAAATAGAATCTAGTTGTGCTTTGTCAAAAGTAACTGATTTATATAAAGACTGCTGCCCTGCACTGCGGGGGTGGAAAAGTTTCACTTGAGAGTTAATGCTAGTAGATGACAAAAGACCTAACTAATAAACACATCAACACATATAGATACAATCTTTACTGGTCATAGATGTACCTTACTTTACTATAGGCATCTTAACTCTGGAGCTTTTTCCTTCACCAGTTAATGCCTGTTTGACATTTAAATACAAACACAGGTGCAAGTGTTGTTCAATGAGTCACAAAAAAACTCAGACTCTTCTTAAACACGATTTTAGCTAAGTAATCCCTTAAATTGTGCAAAACCAAAAGCCTTTTCTTATGTCGCGAATGTCTTTTCAAAAATGCTTTATGGTTTTATGTTTTCGTATTCAGTTGCACAAATATTATAAGCGATACAAATATTACATCCATACAAGCAGTATATCATCTATACTGTGATACTATTGTCAATGTAACAAGCATATTGTAGCAATATTGCATTTTAAGTTATCATGTAATTCCCACCAATGTAACAAGTACAACACATGAAATCGCCACAAAGGTGCTTAAAAGGATCTTTGTGGCAGGTGGGATAGGTACTGTATGCCACTTAATCCTTTCAAAAATAAATAACGAATATAAAGACATGTCGGAGGCTTTGAATTCATTGCCACATTGTACCCCATTATGACTCTCTCCTCAGCCAACTCTGTTGACTCTTATCACTGGTGTTCTACAGTGGTGGAGAATCCATTAGGGCAGCCTGCTCTTCTAGCCTTGAGCACTGGTGACTCACTGCCAAGTCACAGGGAGGCCTGCGTGTGTATGTGTGTGGCATGCATGTGTCATATTAATAGCTTTAAAACACTCAAGGGATTGTGCAGCAATGTGGTTACTTATAGATTTGTCTGAGTACCATTAACCATAGATACAAGAAGGTATGCTGTGCATGTGTGTCTACACAACCATACATACAAGTTATATTTAACTAGTTGGTAAAAAAAAAAAAAAAGCTCCAGTTATTGAAAAATTTAACATAAGTAAATGGTCTGCACTTCTATAGCACCTTTCTACCTTAGTGGTACTCAAAGCACTTTACAATGTGTTTTGGATTCACTAAATCACACACACATTCACACACCAATGGCGACAGAGCTTCCATGCAAGGTGCCTGCCTGCCATCGGGATCAACTCGGTGTTCAGTGTCTTGCTCAAGGACACTTCGGGATAAGTCATGTCTGGAATGACATTCACTATGTTGTACCACCTTTGCACTGTGCAGTATACTGATATGAAGTATCACCACACAGCCAGTAGGTGGAAGCAATGATCAAAATTTAACAAGCCAAAGGTCTCAGAGGCTTGACTGGAAAAGGAAGTCACAGTTTACATAACAAAAGAGAATGCATAATGCCTTCCAAAGATTTATTTTCAATTTGTTATTATTTGTGCAACTGCTCTGCATTCCTCTATCCAGGAAACTGTTATTGGTGATATTTGCTTGTGTTCTGCGTAAACAAAAACATGACAGGAAGACAATGCACTGCAGTCACTTATAATGTAGCTTGGTGAAATAAGAAGTTAATGAATTTATCAATAATTTCTAGATAAATTAAATGATTTTTTGTGTCCTGTGGTTCAAAACATTTTTAAACCATTTTGACATTTCAGCTGTCAAATGCATACCAAAAGGCTGAGGGTCATCTATACATTCAAAATCATTTCCTGTGACAGTGAAGACTATGGGTGGTGTAAAGGAAAAGGTTGTACCTGGGTGTGGATCTCCTCATTAATTGAGCGCTTGGCCTCTTGTTTCTTCTTCACTGCCAGCAGCTCCACCAGGGGTTTGATGGTCATACCCTTTAAGTGGGACAAAAGGAACAAAACATTATTCACTGTAAGGAGCCTTGGCTGATAACAGGAACAGGATCTTATCACCTAATCTGTGCAAGTGCTTTAAAAATCTAATCTGTAGTGTTTTTATGATCTTTATGTGTGCCAACATAATGTGCAACACACAAACCCACATTCTTTACACTGTGATACACTGCTGAAATCAAGTGAAAGATCAGTGGCATCACACTGGCATGTTTACCAAATTTTGCAACAAAGCTTTACCGTAAGTTTCTCTGCATTGGAAAATAAAGACATGCACACAGTTGCAGATTTCAGCTTTAAAAATCTAAATCATTAACAAATATGTAACGACATTCTAGTACGACAAACACATGAAAGCCCCTCTGGTTGTGTACAACATCAAACATTATTTTGTGCTCCAATTATTGCTCCCTGAACAGACTTCTTTGAAGTATGCAAGTGGGTACAGGGTAAGTAAGGCAACAAATTCAGTTGAAGACAACTTCTAAACTTTAATGTTCTGTTGAGACAGAAAGAAAGCATTATAATTTTCATTTCAAATTACTATTTTTTATATCAGTAACCTGTTAGTATGGGGATTTGACTTATACATAGGAGGAATCTGATCATGAACACAAATTCTAAGCCTGTTTAAAACAATTTTTTGCATGTGTGAAACTGTTCCACAAAATCTGATATGTTTCTTAAACCGTCATGTTCACAAGCAAACAAAACAGCAAAAATAAATAAAAGCAAAGATCAGTTTCATTTTCCTCTTTACTTTTAGTTATTCTTGCGTGTATTTATACATGGTAGGATTTTGGTAAGACACCAACATGATTATATAACAGGGTGGTCCAGGAATACAGATTCTCACATCAGTCTTACGTAAGGTCACTTTCAGATCAGAACCAGGAGCGCTGGCAAAAAAAAGCATTACAACACTTTTGTGGGAGTGATGTATGTGTTTGTGTATGTTCGTTCCTGTCTGCGCCTAAAAGCATGAGTGTATCATTTTACTTCTCAAGAAGATGAAGCCTGCCAGCTGACTAACTGTAAGAGTATAACCTGACAGAAGATTCCTGCTCTCTAATATTACCCTATACTATAATGGAGCATGTATGCAATGAAGCTTTTTTTATTAACGTCATGAATCTCTTACCAATCTAACCTCAGTCACCCTGAAAACTGTTGACTTATAATGATACAGGTTTTCACTTCATATCACGTAAACTCTCTCGCATGAAACAACACACACACACACAAAATCCCATTCTCACTCACACAGTTATATTCTTAACTCCACATTGCAGGTAGAAGATGTTTCTACCTTCCACCTTCTGGTCTGCATCAGACACAGCATCAGAGTGCAGTGCTGAATCTGGCACTATGAATAAATTATGTTTCTAATCTAGCCTCTGAGGAGAGACAACATGTTTTCAGGATTTTATTTTAGCTGCTGCCTTTCTGAGTCCAATTCACATCCAAGAATTTTCTTCCATCTCCACCTGGGGACTGGTTTGTCTCACAATGTGCACCGTGCTTAAAATGAACAAAACCTAATCACTGCATTGTGTTTTATCTAAAGATTTACTTAGTGAGAAGATTTAGTAGAAACTTATCATATAAACCATATCTTTTGTTCTTTCTACATAGTTAATAAATTTTATGCATGAATTATCTCGCCTGTCTGGTACTGTACTTTAAGATGACAGCACCAAATTACATTTTCATAAACCAGCAAAGCTGAGAAAAAGGACAATCTGACTACTTCAGGTTGAGCTACGGATGTCAAATAGGCGTTTTCGAAGACAGGTCATAAATCAGTGTCTCCATGCAAATGCATTGCAGTTCATATATTTGATGGGCAATGTTATGTATGGCTAGCTGTATAAATGGCTGCAAACACAATGTATGCTTAACTAAATAAAGCTGTGTTAGCTAATGGGGATTCAAATAGCGATGCAAGCAAAAATTCAAATGAAATGTATTAGATGCAAATATACTACAGCAAAAGGAGCTCCTTTGCAAACCAACGTACTTGCTAATGACAGATACATCCAAGTCCATACACGCTGTGCACTAGGGAAATGTCTAATCTGTCATATGTTTATTCATAGTAAGAGAGTTTAACTTCAAGAATTTGTTTGCACAGTTTAAATAAGCATCAACGTTAACGTAGGCGGCATTTATGAGTTCAACTCCTTACAAGTTTTCTCCTACTAGTTGGTTTAGAACATAACCTAAATAGGACACCCGTACCTGAACAAAGACAGTGAAGAAGATAACAGTGATGATGGCAGTGAGGAACATCTTTCTCATGGGAAAGTGGTCCTGGTTCAGCAGGAAGCCAAGGGAGAAGGCAATGGCACCTCGCAGGCCACCGTAGGCTATAATGAACTGATCCTTGGTCGTCAGCTTGACAATGCGGAACTTGTTGATTACATAGGTCAGTCCAACCACACCTGGGAAGGAGAACAAGCAACTGAGTTTGGCTTTGTCTGTCAGACATTTTGTGAGTGTATAACAGACCTGGTTGAGCAGCATTCACTCCAGCCTGTTGAGATGACAATGGCAGTACAACAAAAAGGAAGCGTGTAAATCTAAGAATAATACACTTTCTGCACTAAGACTCCCCAATGTTCGAGTGCTGCCTTCCCCATATAAACAGCTTAAAAACACATGGAATTCACTTTTGAGTCTAGAATTAATGTCAAAGTGTAAAAGACTTCTTCACGTTTTCATTTTCAAGAACAACCCATTTTCAGAATTGTCTAAATATAATTTTCTAGCGCAGTGAAATAAACCAAGTGCTGCCTGGAAGATAGAAATCTACACTAAAACTGTACTATGCTGAAGGAAAGTAACTGGAAAGTTTGGAAAGAAGTTAAGTCAATTTATATTTGATTTATCATAAAAAACATAAAACCGACAAAAACGCTAGAATTTTTTTTAACTCTCACGACACAAAAACAACTTGGATTGTTTTTCTTCACAGCATATTTTAACATGTGATGGAAGCAAGATGCGTGTGATTACTGACTGATTATGATTAGCTTCTGGAGATGAAAATGTTAATCAAATGACAGAACACTTCTCATGACTCCTTCACTTTCAATTTCTCTCTGACAAACACGAGTCCAGAGTATGACAAATCATCAACATAAGAACATCTGACATCCCGAAGTCAACGAGGAAGTCTTTAGCATCCGTTCCTCTCACACACCAACAGTCGTGTGATGAAACAACAAGGCAATATTACTGCAGTCATTGCTCCCAGTTCCCTTATCGAGAACATGGTCCATTTTATGCACAAATAAAACTTCCTTTAAAGTGTACCGTTATACATTTTCCTCTTTTGAAAATAAAGATGCTTTAATTTTGAGCTTCCAGATTTGTTCTTAAGCCCTAGAAATGACAACTTACTTAAAATTTATAAAGTTTGAAGTTGTTGTCTCGTACAAAGACTTTTCAATAAAAGCCAACAGATCTGCCATGAATTAACTCCATAAACCAACAGTGCAACAAACACGCTTCCTTTGTTGCATCACATTACTTCACAACCCAGCATTGCACTATTGCATTCATTTAAAGAAGTAGTGAAAAATACTGTAGTAGAGCTGACCTATAACTCGTGCAACCAGACACAGAATGACAGTGACGGTGACGAAGGTCCAGTTCCAGGCGTGAGGTCCGTCGACTGTGGCCACGCCCAGAAAAATGAAGATTAGTGTCTCACTGACGCTGCTCCACATTTTCAGGAAGTACTTGATGGTGGTGTGCGACTTGTGGGATATGTTTGCCTCCACATAGGGTCGCATCACCGCTCCACATGCTATTAACCTAGAAAGAAAAAAGGCAAATGTTAGCTCAGTTAAAAGATGGCAAATGAGAGAAAGTCGAGGATGTATAAATTAGGAAACATTTTAAAAGTTTCCTTGTTTCTAAACTGGTTCTGGTTATCCAAATCAAAACACTGTTGAGCACATTAGCAAAATTAAGCCAATTAACACAGATCTATAAATTTTTTGTGAACAAGTGATATTTTGAGTTAAGTAGTCAGTAGCAGTGACGTCACAGTTTTCCACTAAAGGAAAGCTCTGGTTACCAAGCTTGAGTTCCTCCCTGTCTGGTGACCACTTCTCTGTTCCATGCTAGTCATGCAATGCTTGTGTGTCAAAAATGTGGAGGCCAAAAGCAACCATCATCTGTGTCAAATAAAGCCGCAGCAGCTGCTCAACATTCACCGCAATTCCTCGTCCGAGTCAATATTGGTCCGGCTTTCAAGGCATTAGAGAATTGCTGAAAGGAATTTACACCAGTAAGCTGATTCACTTCACCTTTGTGAGCAATAGATATGAAAAAGCCAAATCCAGATTTGATGTGAGACAGCCAGAGGCTTCACAAGGGATTGTCCTTGAAGCTACACACCCATTGGCCCTGACACAGGGGGGAGAGACTCAATATATCTGCCCCTTCTGTCTGCAACATCAATAGCACCTAAATCCTTAAACAGAAAATTGGATTGCTACGTACTGGGGAAGCTGATGAAACGGCACCTCCGAGAATTTTGAGATGCCAATAAATCCAGGTTTGGTGTAGGAGGTGTTAGATCAGATTAATTCATTATACCCCTGGTTATACGGAGTGCAATCTGACAGAACTGATATAAGAGTTTCCCTTCAATGGCAAGGTCATATATAGACCATGACGTAATCAGTGAGGAAAGAGCCATACGTCAAAACTATGCAATACAGAGAGGACAATCCTGAAAGCGCTGGAGTGTTTCACAGATACCAGAGAACAGAACACAGTCGATATTAAATTTTCAAAATGCTGAACCTGCAAACAGCAGATCAGAGGCTTGTCCATGGCAGTCTCTGACCTGATGTGTTTTGCTTCTTGAGCTATATATGCTAAAACTACGTGGCCTCATTGTTCTAACACAATCTGAAGACACCTACTGAGTGCATGCACTATGTATCTAAAACAAAGTACCCGTAAGGAAGTTGGTAACTGGAAAAGCACTGTGAGGTTGCTTTTTTTTTTTTTGGTGAACATTAGAAAGAAGTAGGAAACAATGACTCATTGTTTGCAGATTACACAATTACCAGTAAATACAAAACATTAAAACCACTGACAGATAAAATGGAATTGGAAATCTTGAGTCCTGGCAATCATGTGATTTTACTTTGTCACGTATCACACATCTACACAAAGTACCCAAATAATCTGCTGCCAATGTTCTGGTACCAGACACCAAAGGATAACCCAAGAGCTCCAGTGTCCATGTCCCAACTGATCAAAGCTGTTATGGTGACATGAGGGGTACATACACAATATTAGGCAGGTGGTTTTAATTTTGTGGCCAATGGGTTTATATCTATGTCTCCGATAAAGTAGGGACAACCTTTAAGTTTCATGGCAATAAGACAATACAAATGCAGTATGCAGCAAAGCCGACTACATCCCTGGCCAACATAACAAAAATGTTTTTCGATCTTTCATTTTTTTCAGCCAAATCTCAAGAAGAATTATGTTTCATGTTCTATGGCAAATATTAATCTTGCAGTTTTTTTGAGCAATGGTTTTCATCTTGGACAACTGTAGAGGCAAACCCCATCCAGGGTTCACAGCATGGCCACTAGGCCCCTCTGTTATTGCTAGTATGGGTCTTTCTGTACCGCCTCACCACTGTAGAAATTGCTTCAGCTGTGTTTCTGTAGTCTACTCATGTTCTTGTTCAATCTCCCATCTTTATAAAGTCTCACATTCTGGTTTCTTACATATTCAGGCAATTCATTACCACGTGGAGCCACGTTGTATTAAATACAAACAGGACAAAATTGAGGAAGTTTAAAGTGTTTACAGCTTGTTTTATAACTTTGAACATGCAAGTAGCATCAATTGAAAATTGCATGTGTAATCACTTTTGTTGCAGTGGTCTCAGATTACCTACTTAGATTGGGCTGAGGTAGTACTTTGGTAATCATAAATTCAATGTAGTCTGTTTAACATCTTTTTAACCAACCACAATGAAATATCATACAAATCTATTTAACAATAAGACTATTCTTGTATGATGCAATTTTGAATATTCAACATTTTGTGATTTTGCAAAAAAAAAAAGTTACTTATTGGTCTCTGTCTGTCTCCGTCTGTCTCTCTCTCTACAACAACCCTCGAACTTACGCCATGATGCCGGAGAGGTGGAATATCTCAGCTGACAGGTAGGCCATGTAGCTGTACACAAAGACAAACAGTGGCTCGATGACTCTCGTGTGGGAAGTGAAGCGTGAGGTGAAGGCAGCCAGGATCCCATAGATAGCTCCCACTAGAACACCACCCAATGCAACTACGAGGAAGGAGATTACTCCCAGTAAGCCGTCCAACACTGTCACTGTGCCAACGCCTGCATACTCCTCAAAAAGGTGGTACAGTACCTACGACAGGGAGGAATAGTAGAAAGGGGAGAGGTAAAGAGTAAATGACAAAAAAGAGGTGAAAAAAGCATGGATTAATGAACATGGCCAGATAGTATCAGAATGTAGAAAGAAGGATGCTGATTATGATATATGACAAAGTGTTTACAACAACTTATAACAAAAGTATAAGGAAAATTCTGGTGCATGACATATACACTATACATCTGTATTGATAGACTGCATTCAAAAGAGGGAAATTAAAAAGTGGTCATATGGAGGCTGCTAAAAGTAGCTTTGGCCTATGGAATAGTTTCACATTGTGCAAAAAAATAGGGTAAATGTCACAGCAGATCACAAATCCACAACCAAAGGTCACATCATCAAGAATTCTGAACAAATACAGTTCATATTTTGTATTTGAAACATCAAGCACAACATAGAGCCCGATGTGTGAGTCTTCTGTACTGCATTTTTTTATTTGTGCCAAATGGACAAAAAGAGACTTTAAGTTGTGCACCAGGCACTTGCAAAGTATCCCAAATGGTATATACTAACTCCAGTAATTCCAAGTAGGTTAATTAATCTGCAGAATAATTTCTAACCTCTTGTGGGGTTATAAATGTGCAGTGGTGTCAGACTAGTAGCTGAACATATGACCTGTTGACAATGGCCCTTGGGGAATGAGTATGCAGAGTATATAAGGGATATACCGGGGAAGATCTATGGAAATATTTAGCACAATGTTCACGTAGGCAAGTGTTGTGCTAATTGATGACAAAAACCCAAGTTATTAAAAACTAAAGTTGGGGCCTCTGATATCTACAACACAAGTACTGTCAGTAACTTGACACTGTAAATGGTGCTGCATTGGAAAAGGCCAGCTAACAGCTGGCAGGCTGTCAGCTGAGAATGATTGTGTGGTGAGAGGTTAGTCAGTAGATTCTAAGCATTCTGAGGAACATAATTTAATTCCACAACCTGATTTGACAATGAATACCCAGTTTTTAGCTTTGTCACAGACTGCTATGTAAAACACAAAGATTTTAATTTGTGTCAGTGAGAAGCATTCTGGGTGAAAAGGTAATGTATCACCTTTAATTATTTCTTGATGATGCTCTGTTTAGGGTTACAGTCATTGCTTCTCTACGCATTTATGGATATATATAACTGCCACCCAATTAGGGGTTTATAATTATAAAACCAAGAGCTCATACAATAGCATGATATCATATGTCTGCTGTTTATCTACCAGGCTGACTTTCCTGGCAAGCCAA
Source organism: Dascyllus trimaculatus (assembly GCA_024666655.1). Lineage (NCBI taxonomy): Eukaryota > Metazoa > Chordata > Actinopteri > Pomacentridae > Dascyllus > Dascyllus trimaculatus. Next base: position 19,863,486 of record CM045451.1, on the reverse strand, counting down.
TGAAACAATGAATGTGTTGCCTCATAAGAAAATGGCATCATGAAAGTCTTTACTTTGCATCTCATTTCCAGTTTAGGTCACTCACCACAGTTACTGCATCATTGAGCAGTGATTCACCAAACACCAGGATGTGCAACAGCTCATTGATGTGGATCTCCTCAAACACAGCGAGCACAGCAACAGGATCCACAGCTGAGATGATGGAGCCAAACAGCAAGCAAGGCAGAAGATCTAGTTGGTGGAGGTCTGATGGGTTGGCTGGCTGAATCTGAGCAACTCCGTACAGCACGCCCCCGATGAAGAAGGCGTTCCACAAAGTCCCCACAACAGCAAACATCAGGATTGTACCCAGGTTTTCCATGAAGGGGCGAATGGGCAGGAAGTAGCCAGCATCCAGGATGATGGGGGGCAGCAGGCAGAGGAAGAACAATCTTGAGTCCAGCACTGGTGGGACCTCCTCTCCAGCTAGTTTGATGAGGCCTCCCACCAGCAGGCCCACCACAATCAACAGGCAGCTCTCTGGCACAATGCTGGACAGACGAGGAATCAGATGGAACCCTGGAAAATGAATGAAAACAAGACGAGTTGCAATGACATACAGGAAAATAAGACTGAGGGAGGGAATTAAAGTAAAATAATTGTGCCAATGGTGTATATAAGTTAATACCATATCCACACAGAAAGCAAACTCAAACTTGCTAACGTAACATTACAATAGCAATCAAGTGTGACATTCCACACCCGTGGTATGTCACTACTCAGACAACTAAATCTAACTTATGTTTGAGACATAGCAGCTACTTGAAAATGCAGAGCTCCAAGGTAAACAGAAGCACTACTGTTCAAACACTGCATGTAAATTTCAGCATAAAAATCTGTATTTTACACTGTTAATGCTTGTGGGATAAGATTTTTGCGTAGGCTGTGCAGACATGTCAGAGCTTGCCCGTACTAATTTAATCATTTCTAGTACTACTGACATTCTCTGATCTTGAAGCTGAAAGTTGTATAAAGAATATGAAAAGTGTAAAGTTGGCTGTGTAGTTACTGATGCCAACACCATGACCTTGTGAAGTTATGAAGGAAAAAAAATGAAAATAACATGCAAAGCATCGTCACTGGCAGATCTCAAATGACAGACCAACAAGACCAGGTTGCACTTTAAACACATCTGTCATAAACTTGCATTCAGAAAATAAGAAAATTAATCTTTCAACTTTCATTTGTTTTTTTGTGTATGTGCTGATCCAATCCTTGAGGAGTTCCACATAACTATAATAACTAATTTGCCATGAGGCTGCATGGTTGACATCACAGAAGCTCCGTAGCAAGCCTTCAAAGACTGTTTATGGTAATGCCTTTACGAGCAGTTAGACTTGACAACTGCCTGACAATTTTTTACTTTAAAAGGCTGTCTTTTTGTCTCTAACACCTCGCTCAAGCATAGTAACTAAGTTTCACACAAAATCCTGTATACAGAAACAAACAGTGAGTCGACAGGACAACTGTAGCCTCTGAAAAAAGTAAACAATAGTAGATGAAGACTTCAAAAGGACAGCAGCCTGCATCTCATAGTGTGAAGTCTTTTCCCAGCTATATTTACACTACCCTACTGCAGCACACGACATGTCATTTTCTAGCTGGTGCTTTGCCAAATGACAACATGGTGCATTAACACTGGCACACAAGACATACACAGAAATATGATCCAAGGGTACATGCTCACATGCAGGCTAAACAATCTTGTCGGGGTAGGTAATATGGCATTGCTTATCATTAGATATAATCAGCGTGACCAGTGTAACAGTAAGTGGAACCACAGAAAACAACACCATTTGTATAACACTGAATTTGACACATTTTGCAGTTTCACAACATTTTGTGCAAACACAATCCCTGATGACAGAGGCTCCCACATGTGAAATGACACCTTCCCAAAAGGGGCATGAAATATGAATCCCCTTCTTTGTGACACAATATGAAGTATATTTTGCTGTTTGTGTTTATATTAGGGGGACAGAATAAGATGTGTTGATTGACCCATGTCAACAAGTTGTTTTCACATCCACCATCACCTATAACTATTTCATTGAACCATGTGGTTCACCCAACCCTATAATTACATATTCAAATGGTAATGTAATTACATGCTGAATTTTAATCCATGGTGCTGTAATACTCTTAGATAAACAAATCCACATGTTAAACTCTCAATATGCACCAAAGCTACAGAATTCAAGAGCTTTGGGACAAGAAGGAATGGTGCAGTGACAACAGCTCCATCTGGCACAGTAGCCACAGGGTGCGTTCTCCTTCCTGAGAAAAGAGGGGAGGAACGACTCAGGCCTGCTTTGATTAGCTTGTATTTACACAATGTGGACAGTGGAGCAGCTAATTAATGCTCACTCATTAGCACAACCCAGCTTGTGAAGCAATTTTCTGGCCGTGCACACATCCTGCTTGTACATGAGTTAACCACTGCAAATAAACAGATCATTCACAATTAAGACACACAAGTTGGGATTATTTTTCCTTTTATTATTACAATGTTACATGGATTTGTCTTCACAGTGTGTAAAAGTCCAGCGTCAGAAATTCATTTTAGGCATACAAACATCTGTGGTGGTGGCGTTTAAAGCTTGGGTAGCTTGAGGACAACACTGTTAGTGTTTCACGGCACAAGTTTAACAAGTGCATATTTGTGGGTTACACAGCTGCATGCAGCTGGAGGTTTGGGGCTCTGAATAAAGATATAAAGAGAGGCATTTTCTTCATTGGTCTACAGAGACCTTCCATTCCCAAAATGAGATGTCAGAGCCCAAGTGCCCCTCTTCTTTCAAAGAACTTCATTGGAAAACAAGCACCACCCACTACTGCCAAGAGGCTCTGCGGCCAGGTGGGTTAACAAAGATATTCTGTGATAAGCGCTTGATGACAATAAACAGATATCTTATGTGACATCCCTTTATAGCAAGTGTAGTGAGCAGGATGTACATTCCACAGCTACTTCTGAGACTATCGGAGGCACGAAATCCCTTCAGAAGACAGCATCAGTCTGATCACTGGAAGCTTTCAAATTAAAGCTAAATTAGCACCATAAATTAGCACCTTAGTGGTCACAACATCACAAATCCCACAGACACTGTTATCTAATTAGAAAGCCATGACTAAATGTGTTAGAGACTTCAACACTATGGAGACCTCTGTTGCCTGCAAACTAACAGCTAAATGGTTCTCAGCTGCACAGACTAGATTACAGTGAAAGGTCTTCCTCAGAAATAATGACCATGACAGTGTTTTACATAAAAATTCTCAGACCTTGAGGGGATTTGTACTCTACATTTCTGACAAAACATATCTATGATTTCACTTGTATACTCAGGGAAAATAAACATCCTCAGTAAGGGCCACTAGTACTGAAAGAAAATACAAGAAGACAACAACTTACAATATTATCGAAGAACTGAGCCTAATCGTATATTTTATTGTATTAATCAAGTAATAACAGCCTATGGCATGTGCATGGAAATTTACAGAGAAAACAATGATCTTGATTTAAATAAGCAACTCGACTACAAACATGTTTATTTTTAGCAATTCCCCACATGGAGAACTTATAGTGTTAAACAAGATTTCAAAAAGTCAATCATGTCGACACACGTAAAAGTGGCCTCGGGTACTTTCCTCTGAGCAACTCATTCTATTAGGCTATAGAGTAGTTTGACTGAAGGGAAACCTGGTCACTTGCACTTTTTCAAAGCTCTTCTAAAAAGAAACAAGTACGACTGAACGCAGAGGGCAGCATGGGAAACCAAGCAGGGGTATTATTAGAGGACCATCAGTCCCATGATCCCTTGTGTAAAGTGTTTCTCTGCATGACAGTAAATAATGAACCCGAGTCAGGGTGCTCTGGGTTCACAGCTCTTACTCCCTGAATCCTAACCCATGAACAAGCCACGCCAAACTTTGATTTAAATAAAGAAAAGAAGACATTACAGATGATAAATAAAAACTAACAGGCATATGAATCAGAATTTCAACAAATTAGGCAAAGTTCTCTTATGGTTTTCCTGTCAAGTGATTAAATTCAAAGCTGGGATAAGGGATTAATTCTATATTGTCGCTTACTATCTTTACATATCATAGCAATGCTTCTCATTTACACAGAACATGATCTGAATCTTAAATATTCCCAGCATAAGATCTAACGTTAAGAGTCAGTTCATGAAAATTTGATTCAAAACACTTAATTAATGGAACAAACGTGAATTTCGTTTGTCTCTAAGCAGACGTTCAATTCAGTAATAAACACAAATGCGGTTTATTTCTCAAGAAAAGATAAAACCTCAGCAAAACACTTCTAAATCGTTTAAACTACTAACCTCTGCAATGAAAGTCATTACAGAAAACCTTTGATAAAATGTTGGGCAGTGCAGTCCTCGAGGAAAAGGCAAACAGGTCATGACTGGATTGTATAAATGTATTACTGCTGGTGCCTCGAGCCTAGGCACACTCAATACTGGATCCAAGAATGAAACTCTAAATGACACATTATCATTCATGGATGACCAAGAGGGACAAGAAGAAGACTGTGCATGCTGAACCACTAAGAGTGGACAAAAAGGCAGCATCATTACTGAGCCTTCCAAATGTAAAAACTCTGGACACATCCTGGACTTTGGACAAAAGACTCAGTGGAGGAAGCCTGAAGTATCCAACCAAGGCTAAGTGGTGACAGTTGGCTCATTCTTAAAGCTTTCTTGCATGACTCCACTTGTGACTTTCAGCGCTCATCAAGTGAAGAGTCATATCACAAGAGATTAGATAGTGAAAAGGAGGGAAGTGAACTTCAAAGAGCAACTCATGACACACAACTGCAATGTTGTCAAGACGTGTCTACAAAAGAGATACGTCTTAAGTGCACTCCTGTGAACGCTGTATGAAATAGTCTAAAGTATTTAACAAATGTAAAGACTTTTATGCTGCATTCTTAAACTAGAAGATCAGGCAGCTGGTTTTGGCTGCGTGTAAATGAAAGCAGCTGCTGTGTCCTTGCTCTGTTTCCTCCTGAGAGCCTGTATGCAGCAAGGTTATTGAAAACCAGCAAAGGGTAACAGCTCTTTCACTTCTACATGTGTACCCAGAGTCAGCACAGCCTAGGACTAACTACACATTATCATTTCCAAAGCCAGGATCTGTGTACTGTTGCCAGGTGACTAATTGTTCTCCACTGGCAACCAAATCAGCGAGATTAAGCAAGCACAAAGAAGTGAAAACATTCAAACAGTCTTTTGTTGAAGGTGGTGATTGATGGTGCATTAATTTGATTTTCTCTCCTTGAAGTCATGATGTTAAATTGGCTGACCAGGTTTCCAACACTTGGCGTTCACAGAAAGTTCAAAGAGCACATTTATTTTAGAGTGATGGAGGCCTTGTTCCTGACAACAGTGCTGTGTAAGAGATAAGCTGTAGTGAGTCACTGTTTTATTGTTTGATGCAAACCATTGTGCTCCTCCAGTTGCTTGTGCAAGACCAGTATTGGTTTAAATTATTCATTCTGGTCTTGTGCTGGTATAATTCACTATGATCCCTGGCGTCATATCACAAAACCACTGCTGGTTAATGCTTGATTCCTCAGTAGGATAGATTTCTGAGCTATGCAATGGCTTTGATGTTGAAACGCCAACACATTTGTTTGATCCTTATTATAATCCACAAAGATACCTTCCCCTGTAAATTCTGAGTGGAGAAAAATTCAATGACAGTATCAAATGTCGGTGAAGCAATATTGTACTCACAACCCGTAGAGATGTATTAAATGGACAGATGTCAAATGAAGGGCTGAAGATTTGGCTTTAGAAGATATGCAATTGTTAGAACATTGTTACCAGAGTGACAAACCAGTCAGTATTGATTACCATTTTAAAGGCTGTTTATGTGAGTGTCTTTGACATTGACTTGAGTAATCTTATTAAATGTTATTCTTAAGGTTAACAGCATGAGAATGTTTCTTTCTGTTAAGAAGACTTGAAATATTCTGGGTCAAGTCTTAACATAAATAACACAATACAGATAAGTGGAGTACAATTTGAGTCAAGCATTGCCAAGGGTGTGGCAACTAGTGATGTGCTGATATTGTTTCCCAACCAGGCAATATAGATAAGGGCAATATTAAGGCCATATTTCTTAAGGGCTTGCCAAATCTTTCACAACAAATACATGAATTAAACTTACTCATCAAGAACCGCATGTCTTGTCAAAGTGTTGTTAGACGCTTTTTCACTGTAAATTCACTATACGCCAATTCTTGGTTGATTCTGGCTTAAAATGTCATTATGCCGTGACTAAATACAAATAATACAGTCCCTCCAGCAGCAGGAGGAGGCACTGTCATTGTTCTAGAGTGAATACACGCATAAATCCAGTAACACTGATAACGTCTCTCATTATCAGCACCAGCAACAGTTAACATCCATTGTTTACTGTAGATAAAGCAACTTTTTAAGGTATGGGCAGGTCTCTTTGGGAACCATTTACACAGCAAACAAATGAACTTAAACAACTGCAGCATTCCTGAAATAGCTGTAATCAAGACACAATGGTTCCTTGTAAAATTCAACCTCTGTGAAATGTACATATTAAACTTGTCGCTACTGTGAGAACCAGATTTGAGATAATAAAAAATTAACCAAACAACCTGCGATCTGGCTCCACCTCAGGTGTAAGAATCAGAAAATGGAACCAAAAGGGTAGGTAAAATGAAAACTGTTAAAATGTATGCATTTATGTAGATAAACCCAGGCGATTGCAATGTTTAACAGTTATTTTGTGACTGCTGAAGAACTTACTCTAGGCATTACTATGGAATATGTGCTAATTCTCACAGCACAACAATGACAATAGACAATTTTATCAGTTTACCTTTTCAAAGCTCTGTACTCCCTAACCTCTAACGCCTCTGTGTCTACCTTGAATCCAGAAATGGATGACGATAGTCTTCTGCATTTCCCCTTATCTCGGCTATCTAATAAATTACAATAACATGAAATCACAAATACCCTGACTGCTTTAAGTACTTTAACTGTTAGAATATTAATATCTTTTTTTAATTATATTTTTAAAGGTATTTAAACCTAGTGAGCATAGCATTCATAGTAATTAACATTTAATGCCCAATGTGTAATAAATATACGACGAGACGCTGAATAATAATAAACCAACTTGCACTGATAACAATCAAGTTCAATAGTTCTGTTGAAGCACCAAACATTCCCCAGCAATTTTACTGGCAAATCTGACTCACTATGAAACATCTGTTGTTTACACATTTATGACCTTACAATCACTGCATGTAAATTACGCTGCAACATCTGTGATGATACTGTTGTATTGTTTTATGAATGTGCGCCACTACTTGATGCAAACCTCTTCACAATGGCAGGTGACTAACAATCAGAAATTATTGTTGTTAAACAGGTCCATGTCACAGAATCTCAAAACAAAAGAAGACATTCTCCAAGTCAGTTTCCCCTATTAAGCTGATGCTCACTCTATTTTCTTCACTCCTGCACAGAAGAGATAAGGCTCAGGTTGCAGCCTGACTCCCGCTACAGCAAAAACTATACTCAGATAACAGCAACTGTGCATGTAATTGTGTGTGGCTTTCATGGAGTGTCACACTCAAGTAATGCACACCTTCTCTTCAAATTGTTTGCTAAGTTGTGAATTATAGATGGAAGGTGAGACTAAGTGAACTTGTCAGACTTGTTACAAGGACCTTTGCTTGAAGGCAGGAAAAGCTGGAATCAAGCCGATTCATGGGTAATTATTATTAGGTCTGTTCTACTCATGTATTTCTCGTGAATGTTATCAGATCTAATCTCACCAAAAGTTAATTCTAAAGGTCACTGCCTGGTGGATGTTTACTGGAGCTATCAACTACTATGAGGATTACACCCTTCTACAGTCTGCAGGTCAAGTATTGTTTTTATGGTGTGTTACTATAATATGTCACATATTGCATTCACAAAATGAATGTGGAACAAGGTCATATTGATAACAACTTGTTAGCACTTTTTCTTCCTAATTACAACTTAGCAGATCCTTTCAAACACACACTTCTTTCCAGAACTATATAGTGCATTTCCAGCCAAGTACACTTTTAAGTCATACACTCATAAAGAATTGGTACTGTTTTAGCCAAAAATTTAAAATGTCTCATAAATATGAAGACTTCACCCCTAGTGAAATTACATCTTGTGGTATTGATATACATGAAAAGCTTCTGCTCTGGGTATAATCAGTTCAAGAAAAGCACTTGTGTGGAAAATAAGGAGAGAAGCACCGTGCACAGGCAGGGCTGTTCAAGGAATGAATGGACTGTGGCTATCCTTTTAGTCAGGCTTGTAAGATATAAAGTCGATGCACATGAATCAGAGACATGGCTAGGCCTGAGCAGTGTAGCAGCCACATTGAATTACCCGCAGCCCATTTTCAGCAGTCCTAGGATAATCAGAGGCTTAAGGTCACTACTGTGTGTTGCTGCTGTCAGCCACTCTCATTCCTCTCTGCCTCCCTTCTGCCTCCTATACTCTCATCATTTCTTCAACTCACTCTCTCTCCTTTTTCACTGAATGTCCTTGAGCTGCGTCCTACAATTAAGCCACCCGAGCCAGGTGGTCCCTCTCTGGCTGTCCTCTCCCCTGAGACACTGGGCTTTTCGCCCAGACAGTGAGGCAATATCTGCCCTGGCTACATGCTGCTGCTCAGTCAGGTCCCTGATGTCACAGGCAAGTGACAAGCTGTTGGCTCTCAGGAAAAGATAGCTGGGGACAATGCAGTGTTCTGTGGAAAGCACAGCATGACAAGGAATTGATGATTAAGGGAAAAGACAGGATAGTATATAAAATGAAGGAGGACAGTGGAGAGGGGAGGAGCAACAGAGGGAAAGGAAACAGAGGCAACGGAGGAAAGTATAGAGCTGAACATAAGTCTTTTAGTGGACATTACTGTTTAGGACACAAGCTGAGGAAGATCTTGAACTGGATCACCTCACATTAGCTTACTGCTTTTGAAACATCCTTCGTGACAAATGTCGTAGAGCTGTATATCAGCAGGTCCCCCTGTGTTGAACACTTGCCAAGTTGCTGCTTTCCAACATGCAGACTACTGCATTAAGCTGCTTAGTCATCACTGAAGCCAGGAGTAAATAGAGCTCTAAAAGATCCTCTCCACATGAAGCTGACAGACCTGATGAGTAATCTGGCTGACCAGTAATACAGATTCTCCCTGTCCCTGGCTGAATTGTGCTTTTCAGGTCGAACGTGTTATGTCAGCATGCCAGAGCAATCTTTAATTGGTGTGCTGAATACAAGGAAGGTGCCAGCTGATTTATCCATCCTGCTGGTGTTATCCGTTTGCCCAGTAAGCTGTAGTGTGACCCGGTGTTTTCTAGCAATTTTGATTCAAGGAGAAGTCTGAGAAATGAGACTTTACATGTATTTGTTTTTAAAATAAGACAACTGAGCATCTGAATGACTGGTTCCAAACAGGCAACCTAACCTTCTTGACATAATTTAACGCTAAACAAGCATTTCCTGAAAAGCTCTAACACGACACACGTAACATCCACATGATACTCACCTAATTTCATTAGCGACGCAAGGAGCACCCATAATGAAATTTCAAAGGGGACCTGCACGCGGTCGTACTCGACTGCCAGCACAGGAAAAGGCTTTTTAGTGGCGTTATGTCCCAAGTCCGGCACTTTGTGGTTGTCCAAATTTGCCTGGTGGCTGATATCCGGAGAGCTGGCAGCTCCGAGAGGCAGCACAGAGCCCTCCAGAAACACCAGGACCATCAGCAGGAGCAGCCCCCGCTCCGGTAAACTCTTCCCGAAGCCAGCCGGGCTGTGCGACCCGGTCCTCGAAGGCATGTTGTTAAAGAAAAAAAGGCGATGTGATTTGAAAAAGAAATAAGTTGGTGCAAGTTCGTTTTGAACACTAAGCAAGTACAAGGAAGTAGAGTTGCTTACAACTTCACAGCGTTATGTGAGTTAACCAACTCTATGTGACTTTACCGGTCGGTTCGGCTAGCTTAACCCGAACTAAACTGCCATTCTGAGTCAGTTAGCTAGCTTGACTCCGGCGGTGCTCCTCGTAGCCAGGTAAACAGTGGCACCGACGCAGGGCCGTTGTAGGCAGAAAGCAGGAAACGCCAAGATGCAGGAGGGTTTATTTTCCTTTCTACAGCAGCGCAGATAATAAGGCTGCTGAAAGCTGCTTCACAGCGGTGCTTCACAAGTTCAGATGTCGGTGCCTATCAACGTCCTCGTCCGTGAAAGATGTCATTGTTGATGCTGGAGACACAGCGGCATCCCCTCCACGGCTCTTCTTCCCCTCCGACTGCCCGAGAAACTCGTCCGTGAGGCGGCGGTGCTCAGATACTGACCTTGAGGAGAAGACACGGAGCTGCCACTTTGCATTTTGATCCGTGCGTTCCGTGTATTTTTCAACTTTCTGATATTAGTGTCCGTGGATGCGGCATTTCCACCGTGTGCCCAGGAGGACGAGACCTTGGTCGGGGGGGCTGAGCTCACAGAGAGAGAGAGAGAGGGAGGATGGAGGAAGACTTGGGGTGTTGCCTCCGCCCAGGCTTGAGGGGCTTGTTGCAGGCTGTCACAGCCAAGTGGCGACTCGTCTCGTCTGCAGTGGTGTTATAGCTTCGTACAACCTTCAAAACGCACACCCTTTCGCGCAGGTTTCGCGGATGGGAGGAGGAGGAGGAGTAGTGGAGTGAAAAAGGAGGGGGGTTGTCCGACTGTAGTGACACCTATAGGAATGGAGGCTTAAGGTGTCTCGTGGATAAAAAAAAAAAGAAATAGAACTCTTCACCATCATCATTCCTTCTCCACAAATCTGCTGCTGAATGTTGATTCTGCGTTAATGAATGACAGTAATCCAATACTGTTCTCATATTGCTGCTGCAGGGAGGTCAAAGGTCAGGGGTAACTATACAAACAGTCCAGAAAGCAGTTCAAGGATCCTTTTAATTCATCCATTACACAGATGAACAGTTGCTAGCCCTGATCACATAAATGTAACCATTGTGGGCCTGTGCATTTGCATTAAATCTAATTTCATTCACACTAGTTCATTCCATTACACTACCTGAATACTGATTAGGCATGATGTGATCTAGCATCATGAGCACTTATACTCGCAATGGTTCATAGAGGTATGTGATAGGTGCATATAGCTGCAGAAATTGACTTTAGCTAAACAAGAAAGCTGGCTTTGAAAAAATCCTTTAAGGTCATCATTTCTCTAAGAGGTCAGTGGTCATCTACAGCTCTTAGACCCTTGAATAACTGGAGTGCCTGTATGGTATTATAGTGGATTTAGTGCAGATTAAAGACACACAATCCTTGCCATTGGGAGTGGCCTTGGAAACTATTTGCATTGCAAGTTCGAAATTATGACTCAGTGTACTGCTGCATTTCCAAACACACCTTCCTGGTTTAGTAACGTGTAATTTCCAAAATAACAAAACCAATGAGTAGAAACAGGCTTGTTGTTTTACACGCGTGGCTTGGTTTCAAGTCAAGTTGCAGGCTTATCACGCCAGTGTGGTTTCTCCGTTTTAAAGTTGACCCTGAAGCAGTAGACTAGCTACTCATGGTGTATAAAGGAAAGCCATTGTGATAGAAATTTATTGGAAAATATAGACTAAGTGATTAGCGGAGAAAACATATGATGGATTTGTGATAATGAAAATATCAGCTTTACACACCTAGAACTCTCCACTATTGCATTTTAATAGTGGAGAGTTCTACTACACTACTAAAGTTGGGTTCAATGTTTGAACCCAACTTGAAAATCAAGTTTTGTTTTTTTTTGTTTTTTACCTTGATAACATGTCCACATGGGTTTTTTTTGATGTGCTTGAGGACATAGCATGAGCAAAATAAGCAGTCAACACCATTGCAAAACATTTCCACCTCAAGACTGCAGTGTATTGTTCTGGAGATTAAAACATAACAAACCTAAGGAACCAATTCTGTCATAGGGTCTTTCTGTATCATCATTTTTCTTCAAAATCGATTTGAGTGGCTGAATTGGACCAATATTACAACCTGCCATTTTGTAGAGTAGCATAATCTTACATTGTTTGAGCAGAGTCATAGGTTAACTGGTTTGCTCCAGCTGCAGCACAGGGGAGATGTGTGGAACTTATAGATCCGCACATTCTAGATAAAGCAATGGTCCAAAGCTCTATCTAAGAGTTAAATTTGCAGCTGAAGAGGCACTTTAACATCCAAACAACCTCTGTTTTGTCATTTTGCCCTTGCTACTGTAAAGTAACTGTAAAATTACAGGTATAAATGCTAAAAAGCGACTCCAACTGTGAATTTTAAATTGTCTACAGCCCCTAACAATTAAGCCACTAAGACAAGAAATGAAAAGAGACATGGATTGATTAAAGCTTTATGCTGACAAAGCTGCTTTTTTGGATTTTAGGCAAGAGACTGGCCATTGAAAGCCAGATATTAATTTTCTGAAGCAAACCTACCAAACAAAACCGGATTAGATAATGTCTAGTCTGTCAGAACAATCTGGGGTACACCCTTAATAAGGTATGGTCAATGCTGATAACAGTGTGCTGTACTATAGACACACTTAATCACTGTCACAGTCAGAGTTTAGGTGACAAGGTGTCTGTGCTGTTAGTCATTTCTGTCTTTCTCAAGATTTTTATTACTCTTTATGATAGTAAGGTGTTATATTTTACAGCCTTTTGTTCTCGTCCCTGCTAACCCTTTTGTGAGGTGGAGAACTCCAACTATCTGTTTCATTTTCGACGCTATTATCTTTTTATGTAGTAAGTAGGTTTACTATTGCAGTTATCACTATCACACTTTGCAACAGAACATGTATGCTACACCAAGCATGACCTCGCAAAACAGTCTGTTATAAGCGAGTCAGGACAATGTTTGAACCCAAAAATCCTACATCTACCCCCTTCAGCTCCGTTGTGGTAAAGCTGTAATGCCAAGAGCTTTGCTGCATGATCCCAGATTTCTCCAACACGATTCCAAATGTCATCAAACCCTTGGAATAATAATAGGAGGCACAGTGCTGTGGTTAGAGGATATGTAGGAAATTACTCAGGAAGATGAAGTTAAACACATGGCCAGCCTATCAAACTTGTGCTGAGACTACTTATAGCAAATCCACTATGTGCTTCAAGACCGCATGAACCTAAAGACCTGTGAGTTCAAGGCCAATCTACCGAACAGCTGAAGCCCAAAATTCAGATTTGATCAAAGATAAATTGTGCTCTACTAAAATAAATCCCTAGTCCGAAGCTAAAGGAGCTGCTTGGTGAAAGCTTGGTATTCATCTGAGATCAGGCAAAAACAATTTTATTGAACCCCAGTGACCAAGCCTGCACTCCAGAGTTTGTTTGTTTTTGCTCTCTTTCATATTATTGAGGCTGAAGAAAGTACAGTCCAAATGACAGAAGCCAATTTTTTTTTTAATCTGCACTGTGCAATTTCAGATCATAAAAACTCTACCAGCTCACCCTGACCCCAAAATGGTTTATATGCCTGCTTTGAAGTTTCTATTTTCTGCGTTTATCTGCATAGAGTTAGTCACTGTCCTCTCCCACAAACCACGCTATGTGGAGCAAAACAAGTCAATTATTGCCAGGCAGCACTTGAACCTACAGAAAAAAAGAGCTGGCTGTAATTTTTACTGTTTCCACTGGATTTAAAAGCAAGGCAGTTGACAAGTTCTGTGGTTGCTTTTCTTTGTTTGTTTGTCTTTATGTTTGTTTCATTTGGAATAAATGATTACAATGTGAAAACCCTGTGTGTAGAGTCACACTTAGTCAGATGTATGCAGCTTAAACAGGTAAAATCAGCCTAAATGGGGCTTTAAATACTATTTTATATGCATATAGTGCTTACATTAAATTAATCAATGCAACACCAAATTTAGAGAACGGTTTATCTGCAAACTACTTCAGTTCAGAGAAACTGCCTATCATTAATGGGATCCTGGTTAACCGCCATCAATGTGGTTTTTCATTAGAGGCTATCTGATCCAGCGCTGTCACCTCCTAGATTTGTGATGATGAGCCGGCAGGGATCTGTTATGCGGCTTTGGGGTAAAAACCATTGGTGCCATGACGCCACCTGGTATAAGCTCTGTAAACGATGACGAGCTCTGACAGCATGTCTGTCAGCGGGGACAGCAGCAAAATATTTTGACGGTTTTAATCGCCCTCTGTCAGGCAGAGGTGGTTATCTGTAGAATCTCCGGTCGAACAGTTGCTTCTGACATTGAGCTGAAGCATCTGGATGGTGTCCAACTATCTCTCCCTCTCAGTCTGCCTCCTCTCTCAGTTGGGTCCTTTTGCCATAAACCCCTTCAACCTTATTTCCTGCAAATATCATTGCTCAAACTAATGCCAGATCATATGCTTGATAAGTATACAGTTAGCCCTTGCAGAGCACTGGTGACCTTAGGGTATCATTTCCATCATCCTACATTAAGGCAAAGGCATGTTTTTATAATTATGGCCATGTGGTCATGGCTCGCTAGGGGTCAGACAGTGATCCACACGCTGTAATGTCTCCGGTGTAATTTGAGGGTTTGTCAGGATCTATATGACCACTGCAACATAGACGGTTTCAGCAGCTTACCATAGCTGACAACATGTACAATGACCAAGAATTATCATCATATACAGCATTGGAGAAATGTCACACACAACAGGAGCTCTTTTTTTCACTTAAAATATGTATGTGTAGTACATTCTGGTTGTTTTGATGTTAGAGTACGAGCAAGTAAAAACCTAAAGTTAGTTTAATGAGAGGCTTTGCTTGGACAGAAAATAAGGCAATTTTAGATGCACTGAAAAGTAAAAGTTTCACCAAGTTCATTGTTCATATTTAGCCCTTTAACACAGTTTCTCTTCAAATAAGAGTCATATTTTGCCACCAGAGAGACAATGTCCCAATTTGACGCCCTTAGTTTTGGACATTTTTCATTGGTTTTATGGGTTTAATGTTGTAAATATAAGAGACAACACCTGTTTCAAGGCACAAATTAAACTCCTCAATTAGATAATTATTTTCATGCCATGTTATGTCCCCACAATGTGAGTTGGTCCTATTCCTCTTTTTATTTAGTGTACTTCCAAGTGTCTTTCTGTTCTAATCTTGAACTGCAAGACTGACCTTAAGGATGAAGACATGTGTTATGAAATTACTGGATTAGGAAAACACCTTTTGAGAAACACCTGTATTTACCAAACAAATAAGGAAGTTACCAAACATACCAAATGGATGCGGTTGATGTGATGTCACGGCTTCTTGGTTTAAACCGTCACAGGTTAACACACACACAACCTCTGCAACCAGCACATACATGAGATTCGGTAATTAGCTTTAAATCTTACGTACTCCTGTTTGCTTTTTTGTTTCTGCCCCTTTGCCTCCTTCAAGTGATTGGATGCAGAATCTATTTCAGCAGACATTTTTGTCTAATTTTTTTTTTTTTAGAGTAAAGCAAAACCTTGACTCTCTCAAAATGTCCTCATATGTTGCAGCACCACCTCCCAGAGTTAACCAGATGTCATTTTTTTAGCTACTGCGGAAAAAGTGCATGTACAAGCTTCTCCCTCAAGGTGGTGCTATCATTATAGGAATACGGAAACAGCATGCAAGTCAAACTCTAATGATACAAGGCACTGAGCTAAGAAAAATAAGAAAAATTGCCACCATGATGTTTTGATCGTCCCACCAGCACTGAGCAAGTATGTCTCTGCAAGTTTTAACCGGTAAATAATTCAGCAGACAGTCTGTGGAAAGAACAGGAGCTGTACACGGCTGCCTGAAACAGCTTTGCTTGTCTATCACGGTGGTGAAAAGCAATGACTGTGGTTATCCATGCGAGGACAGGCTTCAATCGCCAAGCAAAGATGCACTTCATATCTGAATGGTGTTCAGGTGGGAAGCATGTGGCCTTACCCAAAATGAAACATCTTGTTGTTTTCCTCCCACACACACACACACACACACACACACACACACACACACACACACACACTGCTTTAATAAAAGTCTTTCTGCGCACCAGAGCAGAGCGCAGACTTCACTCTGTGCCGTCAGGTCAAGATTTCCAAGGTGTTCCTCTCTCTTTGTGTTCCAGGCAGACCTTTTGGCTCCGGGGCGAACCATAACTCTTACCTCATTACCATGAAAGGTGCACTCGCTCAGCAGTTCCGCTCAGGTCACATCTGGCACCACCCAGAATAGTCAAGGGGGGAGAGAACCACTTTGAACTTCAAAGGAGGCAGCAAAATTTGCTTGGAGGTATTTCACTGTATATACACATGACATTATATTCAGTATAGACTGAGCCCTTGAGAGGTAATGCATCTCACATGCCACCATCTAGGAATAAATTAGCTTCCTGTAAGATTTAGAGAATATACACTGACTATCTTATCTTAAATTAACCGGCTGAGGTTTATTTCAGTGAGTAAGTTTTGTTTTACACCAGTGTGTCACATAGTTTTTTTAGTTTTTGGTTGGTTTGTTTGTTTTTTTGCTTTACCTGTAGAGGGCCCTATCAGTTCCAAAGTGATGTTTTGCTGGTGAACATCTGCAAGACTTATGACTTCATCCAAAAGGCGAAGGATGAGTGAGACACGCTGAATGGCTTATCTCAGGCTGCACAAGCCAAGGCCAGCTGTGATATGAGCTATATATCAGTAGCTCTCCAGACTGAGAAAGACAAATTGTAGCCCTATAGAGTGTAAGACAATAAATTTAGCATCGTTTCTTTCTGTCTTATCCAAATACAAACACATATTAAGCACTCTCAGCTGCTCTTTTAATACTTAACAGATCCTCAACCCCACCCACAAACACACTACAAACATTGCGCCACTCTCAAACTTGCTGGCATTTAGCCGTGTTCTGACTCAACCTTTGCTCTCACAATCCCGAGGGTGAACACAAATCATCCACTCGGCTAGGTGCAGCCTAGAGGAGGAGTTGTTTCAGCATGTACCCTGACGTGGTGGCTCTGTCATTCACTACCAGAGTTTGCATGTATAATTTACCGCTGGGAGAAATTCCTTTTTTGTGTGTATTATTAAATGGAGTAACCAGTCATTTGGACTCACCGTTTTGTGCAGCTATGTCCACATGGTGCTGACTGTTCTTAGAGTTCTGTGAATAGTGAAAATGAGTAGAGACACTAAAAGTCAGATGTTGTCATGTAGGAGGTCTCAAATTAGAAACACAGTAGAGTGAAAACAAAAGACTGTATTGTTATTTCTGCAGCTATATCTGGTACTTTGAGCTCTTGGTGCACTAAACATTTTTAGGAATCTTGCATTTACAATAAAATCTCCCTTCCCTTTCAGGCCAAAACTACTTATTAGGTACATATACTGTAACATTTACATATGTATAATGAGTATCAATTTTATTATCAAGATGTAGTGATGTGAAATTTATATAAACTGACAGTCAGTTTCTAAAAACTAAAGTTATTTCTGCATGAAATGATTTTTGCCTACCTAGAGAAGATACAACAAGCTGTAAATGCAATTGATGTGTTATTACTTGAAGTTAACATGGTGACTGTATTATAAAAGAGTTCTTATCCAGTGAACATTTCAATTGGGGTGTTTGTGTCTACCTGGAGAGGTGTGTGAAAAAGTGGTGCTGTCACCTGTCAGTGGTCATGATGCTGAGGCTGATCAGTGTATATGGGATTATGAATTGGAGCCTGACCCTGAATGAAACATGATGTTTCAGTAGCAAGATGCCTCTCACTTATCTTTAGCACCAATTACTGATAATGTAGGCAAGATTGTCAAAAATGTATGTCAGCCATTCCTGAAATGTTCATTCATTGGATGGTTATGTAAAGACTTTTTAGCAGCTGACCAACCAGTCCAGTGTCCTTGTCTTCTTGACCTCGTGAGATGTACAAATTAAATATGCATTCAGGGTGGTGCTGAGCATGGATGAGCTCATGGTAAAACTTCCTAGCATAATTGATTTGACTTTTTTTGGCATGACTCACTACAGGTATCATCTTAAATGTTGGCGGAGAATTGATTTTTACTGGATATTGATTACCGAGGGTGACGCACATCAGCAGCATGCTGTAAAAAGTTTTGTGTAAACTCTTTGGCATGAATTGTGCTTTGAGTTGGGGGGAAAAAATGACTTGTGTCAGTACAGTTACCCCAGGCATGTGTGTCTTCGCACAATTTATAGTCGCCACCTGATACCATTGAACAGCAGTGTAATGCCTTGGCTTCGCTCACTCCGTTCCCAGAGGCATTTAGTTTTTGTCCCGCCCAACATGGGATGCTTTCTGAGTGGGCAGAAAGGCTGTAATTTGCACAGTGATGAGAATTTTTTCTGACATACACAGACTTGGGCCACTGCAGCATGATAATATACATTTGTTTCTAAACACTGTTACTCTTAAGTAAACTGTCATTTACGTTTGCTTTGCTAAATATGTCACCATGCACTGTCACCCTCTTTAATCAGTCCAGCAGTTCTCAGTTTTAGTCCTGTAACCACTGCCACTGTGTCAGCTCAGGGTGACGAGTCAATTCCAGAGTTCACTGCCACTGTGCCCCATAGAGAAACCACATGAGACGAACACAGTGACCGTGGAGTCTATAAAAGGAGCAGTCTGATGAAGGGAAAGTACCACAAAACTCTGCCTTCACCCTATTTTCAGTGCAGGAATGACAAAAATATAGGTCCCCGTAAAATATGCAGGGAATTATTTGGGAGAGAATTTCTACTAAAGGGAGCTATGGGACCTATTGGTGAATGCTTAAACTGGTTTATAGACTCACTGATACAATGTGAGGACTTGTTTTATGAGTGAGGCAGAATGTGAAGTCGTGTAACCCTGCCTGTGAACATATATAGTACATGGACAGAGGCAGGAAGAGCGAGCCAGCACAGCACAGGACAGGCCACATCCTTCCTGGCTGTCTCTGTCCACCATACTGTACATCTGAATTATGCTTCCTGAGCAGCTATTCTGTGGGAGTTGCCACAGAACATTAATTTATATCATTCACTCATTCCAAATGAGGCCTTTGCAAGAAGGGGAGCTCTAAATAGTTGCTACCATACTGGAACAAGGGCGGGTAATGTGCACCATTATGACTAAATGCAGTGAAGGTGATTTTATGGTACAATAACAGACGCACAGATTAGCAAAAGCACTTACG
Organism: Dascyllus trimaculatus; assembly: GCA_024666655.1. NCBI lineage: Eukaryota > Metazoa > Chordata > Actinopteri > Pomacentridae > Dascyllus > Dascyllus trimaculatus. The sequence goes on along the minus strand of CM045451.1, from coordinate 19,844,193 downwards.
TTCTTTTCAAATACTGATATTCAGATCAGCTGATGCAAGCAGTTAATTTGTTAGTGATGAAATTAAAAATGAAGAGAAACCTGAGGAAAGATATGCAAGTTTGAATACAAGCACCTAATCAACTCATCGCAAATCAAATACAAATGAGATTCAAGGATGAACAAAAACCAATGGAGGAGGACATATTTGGATATTTTAAAGGTGATGAAGTGCAAAACCACAAGAGCTTTTGACTGTACCTCCTACAAACTTGCTCAGGTGTCAAATGAATCATGTTTAGTAATCACAGTAACTATTAGATTAAATGTTCTATGTTACTTCACACCAGCACATATTCACAGTTGCATAAAGTGTGTTTACTTAAGTGCTTATCATAAAGCACATAAGCACATGAGCACATGCATTTGTGTTTGCCTATGTTCCTGCATGCCAGTTCACCCCTTCTGCCCTCAAGCAGTACAGAAAATGTCAAGAGGCTGTGGAGGCAGCGGCTGCGTGGGGAGCGTGACTCAGCGTGGACGGTGATGAGAAAGGACAGCTTTGCAGCAGCTGGGCACGCTGCAGCATCAGACACAGGCTGGATTTGAATATTGCATTAGAGCAGTGGAGCTGTCTTCCTGAACCCCCAAGGATGTGTGGAGCTCTAGCCCAACCCAACCCCTTATTCTAGGGGAAGTCAGCCACAGTTGCTGATGTGTGTATGTCTGTGTAAATGCGATGACATGTTAGGTAGGTGCTACTGTGAGGAGAGGGAAGCTGAGCTTCTGTTTCATTCAGCTTGTCTAAGTAGTGGCTGACCACAGAGTTGCATTCTGGACTGAACTCAAAACCACAAAGCCCTGTGTGTAAAGAGCCAAGGAGGGTGGGTGCATAATGATATACAGACCTAGAAACAAGTGAACTCAAAGCTAGTTCACTTTTTAAAAATTAAAATCAAATTTCAAAAAAAGCTAAACCTTTTGTGGCCTGTAATGTGTATGTTTCAAAGTAAGGCACAGGAAATAGAAGCAGGGTTCACCACTTTTTCAATAGGGGGTGCCTAAGGCACATGTGGCACTCAACTCAACATCATCTAACTAGACAAAAAAGGCCACAAAACATCAGACCAAAACCCACAGTGCAGCAAATTTAACCATTAACCACAACAGTCATTGTAAAGTGCTGCCCTCACACCCGAAAAAGGCTTTTTAAAACAACATTGTATTGAGTGTTCATTTGAATCACAGCCACTAACAATGCCTACTGGAAAGTCAGACATGTTGGCAACCAGGGGAACAATACAATAGACAAACAGTGCTCTGTAATCGGCCCGGCCCACTGATGGATTCCAAATGAAGATGTCATACTACACAGTGTGTGGAAGACAATCATGTTGACAGGAACGTAGTCTGCTGCAAAAAGAGGAAATGCTAGCCTAAAGGTAGGAGAAACATGCTTGTGATTGGAGTGCTGCCAGCTGACTCAATCTAGACAAGGAAAGTAGATGATTAACACACTGTTACCTCAACAAGTACAGTCAAGGCATTGCTGGGTAAAAAATACTTAATGCACAGACTGTGAAAATAATTTCAGTAAAAGTGGTTATTTTTTGGAAAAAATAAACTTTAAAAACATAGCAGAGTCATCCAGATGTGTTCAATCTCTGCTGCAGTGACACAGGAACCCTTCTTTTGTCTCGACCGCATCGTCTATGTCTGGTACATGAATATACACTCACAGGGCCTTCTCTGAATGAGCCATTGTCTTGTGTCTCTGGTCCACAGCAGCAAGAACAACAAAGAAAGACGACAGAAACAAGTAACAATTGTACTGTTTTTGGAAGGGGAGAAAAAAGTGGAGATTGTGGAGTTTTCTCTACGTCAGCGATCATAAGAAAACAGGGGGGAGTGGGAAGGAGAAACAAAGAAACATGTCATGGTGCTCATTTGGGGTAGAACTTGAACCACAGTCCCTAATATTAAAGAAACCAAGGGCACTGTGTGATGTGGTGTAATGTGAATGTGTGTATTCTTTGGTGGGAGGAGTGGGTGTGTGTCATCTTAGTGGTGCCATATGTGGGCATGCATTTACACATGATATGATGCAAGTTAGAACAAGAAAAACAACATTTATACAATTTAATGGGCCATTGTTTGTGTTATACACAACTAACAAGGACATAAACTGTATACATGACTTTTAACGCAAGCTGTACATAGCATGATTTTGCTGAGCTCTGGCCAACACTGAAGTTCTCAAAGTTATGCACCGATCAGGCATATCATTATGGCCACCTGCCTAATATTGTGTTGGTCCCCCTTATGTGCTCAAAAATGTTCTGAACCAGTGGGCATGGGCAAGAGGACCCCTCAGGGTGTCCTATGGGGTCTGGAACCAGAACGTTGGCAGTGGATCCTTTGGGTACTCTGGCTTGTGCAGCGGGGCCTGTGGTGGGGTGCATTTTCCTGCGGGGGTAGGCCAGTGACATTTGGGATTTCAATTTGCATGAGGGAGTGCGCTTGTTCTTGCCCATGTCCAGCTGTGGCCACTCTATCTAACGGCACTGAAGTTGTATGTTTTGGCCACAAAAATGTGCGAAGTTCGATGGAGACGCATCATTCCCTGCTGCAGATAAATTCAGGCACAGCTAATGAGCAGCTGTTGAGAGAAAAAAGTAATGTATAAATCGTTTGAATAGCTCTAGAATCTATTTTAAAATGCACTATCCAAAGAAATAAATACCATGTTAGGCATACTGTCCTAGTTGTTCTCTACAGAACTTTTCCCTTTCTAATAATCGGACATAATCAAATGAGATATAAGTCGTCATTCCACATTTTACTGATGCCTGACAGTCCCGCTCACATCGGCCCACAGGGGTCTGTCAGTTGGAAGCACTTCATCGTTCAACAGTATCAGCCTCATTAGCAGAAACCTACAAACACTGACGTACTCATGACAGAATGCAGTGCAGGTAGACATGCAATGAAGCAAAAGCCACACAAAAAGCATCTATATGATGAGTTCTGAGAGCTGGACAAAAATATATGTGCATCATCATCAGGAAAATAATAATGACTATGGATGTAGGTTATATGCTCGATGCCTGTTAGATTACATTTGATGTAGATATTATATTGTGGATTGCTGGGTACATGTTCTATTATATTGTCTTGCTATTGCTGAGATATCATTTACTATTCATCTTGTCATCCCATCACAAGATGTTTAAGTTGTTTGAATTCAGCTCTTGGCACAGTTTTAGATCTTTTTTGCAGTTGACATTGTAATTATTATAAATGTAATTTATTTGCTTTGTACATATTTTGCAGATCATTTAAGTACTTTTGTTGGTATTTTATTTTATTTTTTTGTAATTATACCTATAGACACTATGCTTATGATATGAGGCAATTATGTTGACCTAGGGTGACCTGTTCCAGTTTATAGTTGTAGGCATGCGTCCCTGTTTGTTCCTTTGTCTGAAGAACAGCGTTTAATCTTGAAATGTCACTGTGAGGTATTAATTTAATGAATATTCTTTGGAGTATCTACACAGGCAGAGGAAGGCATTTGCTGATTCAGTCATATACTCACACACTTAAAGAGTTTGAACATAGAGATATTTAACATACAAACCTACATTTACACCATGTGTTTAGTAAAACTCCAGGGACTGAGGAAAGAAGCAAACCAACACAAACACCCGTCCTCTTATCTACTGTCATTCCTCTGCCTTCTTTTCTCTCATGTTTTTTTTTTCTTTCTCCAGGATTTTTCCAACTCCTGCTGACACAGCTGCAAGTCAGGTTGGACTCCCACTCAGACGATCCTCATCTGTACGTGGGTGTGTGTTTGTCCAAGTGATAGAGGCCGAAGAGGTAGGGTTTGGTAGAGAGACACAAATTCCACTTGATAGCAGAAGGCATTCAATCTGCCATTCATTATCATTAGGTGGAAAGTTAACTTTCCTGAGTAAATAATTCATATGCAGTGTGTTATCTGCATCTGTGAAGCAAATCTCCATGGGGTTTTCCAATATTATACACTTGAAATGACCTAAAATAACATTTCCTTTCAAACAAAGTTTCTCACTGATTCATAGGTATTGCTAACACTCAGCTATTGTCCTGATACCAAAATATCCTCTACCAGAATCAAAAGAAAACATAACCCTTGCAGCTTGAAGCTGACTAGGAAGTGAAGCAACAACAGAACTGCATCTTTTTCCCCATATTCATGAATCACCAGACTTCCACTAAAAATTTCTATCTTGCACATGTTTTGAAAAGTCATGATTGACTGTAAGTATGCCTCACGTCCGTATGCATCCCCTGTAAGGAATTCTTTGACTTTTTCAGGTGATATCAACGTTCTCTCCAAGGTCACTCTAAAACTTGAGGTAAATTTCCACTTGCCGTGTCAACAAGTGGAGGATTAAGGTGTCAAGTAGGTAAATAAAGCCAGATACCCAATAGATGGTGAGGACTTTTGGTTTGTGTGTATGTTCTGGGTTGTGTCACTCAGTCCCTAAAATGGGGCTGTCTCTTCCTGGGAGCAATGAGACGAAACCAGAGAGGGCCTCTGTTTCCTGTTTATAGCTTCTCTGTTGTTAATGCTTTGTCTCTGGAGACGGTGCAGAAACCGCCAGCTGATAAAAGGAGCAAGTAGCCGGGTTAAGAATAACAAGAGGACAAACAGATTTGAAGTTACGATGGTGTTTTTTTGTCACAGCTAATCTCTTATTAGTGATATCAGAACAGTAATCTTGTATTACTATCTGTAAACATGGCGCTACTTATATCCTAGAGACTTTTTTAGCCATTCATGTCTGATTGTGCTTCGTTACCTTTTCACCCTACAGCAAAACAAATTACAGACAGATGGGGTGAGGGGCAACAGGAAAAACAGTTTTATATGTCAAACAAAGCCTGTAATCTGGTATTTGTGAAGTATAGCAAAAAAAGACACACATTTACTTGCATAATTAAACAATGGAAATCCTATATAATGGTTATGGCAGGAAGAGTTATAAAACTAGAAAAAGAGGGTCTTCTATGACTAATAGTGCACAAGGGTCAATCAGGGTGACCCTGCCACACAAAATGACAGAAGACACTGACCAAGGCAGGCTTGCGACCTCTGAAAACAACTTGTGAGTGGGAGGTCTGAATAAAAAGCCAGAGAGGAAGGTCATGCTTCATTTGACATTGTTTTAGGGGGCATAAAGGTCTCAGGTCTCCAACCAAGGCCTAACCTGAACTATTTGGCCCCTGAAAAACGATTAAGGTTGCTTGAAAGATGATCAGTACATGCTGGTTTTCCCCAGAAAGCTGGATACCTCTGAATTTTAGCACACACAGTCTTAATGAGTCCCAAATTCTTATCCCTCACTGTTAGCATTTGACGTCTCTACTCATTTCCACTAAGGGTTGAAAAATAAAGCCAATTGAGAAATTCCAAAAATAAAAACAAAAAAACCCACTTCCTCGAATGGCCGCTTGAGGCTGGCACCAAAAGCAAATCAATCCCAGTTGACCACGATGTTTAAATGCCCAACTTTACAGCAGAAATAAACATATTTACAGCCTAGTTTTGGTATCCAACTCATGACAACTGTGCGGGGGTAAATGTTTTATAGAACTCCCACATTTAATTAGTTTTAGGCCTAAAGTTATTTATAATAAAGGATGCTGCCACTTTGAGTGATGGGTGAGTTCTGTCATAGGCAGTCCATGGCATGCCTTAGCTGCACTCCTCCACCACTATGCTCATTTTTGGATTAACTTGGAGCTAGGTGGAGTCAAACATTGCCAAAATGGCATGATGTGATGGAGGGTTTGTCCATCTTTGTATACAATCTACGGTTCCCACATACTCTCAAATACATACATATTGCTCAGGTTCTACAATTGAAGCTACAACTACCTGTTGCCAAAAACACACATAAACAACTCTGCAAAAGGTCGCAGAGAAGGGTGTTATGAGTAACTGGTGGTCAGACAGAGGTTTGCAGATGAGCACTTCAGGGTCAGGTGGGCCAAATTGGAAAACAATAAAAAAAATCTCCATGCTTCACAAGTTGTACATACGGATGTAAAAGAAACAGCAAAGTGGATGTCTCAGAATGGCCTTGGAGAAGCATGTCTCATCCTTACATTTTTTCCTGTACACAATGCATTTATTTAGTTTATTAAATCATGATTTCTGTACAAGGAGCTCAGCTAACTTTCCACATAAGTACTCGATAGTGCTGGAGAATATCCTCAATTTAACGGAGACAATCTGCTTGACCAGAGGCTTAATAGTACATTAAGCCTCTGGTCAAGCAGCAGTGTTTGTTGATTTATCACTGCCCTTGAGCACTGTCAAATTCCCCTTTATGTCAACAACTGTGCACTGGGCAATGGTGCCTGTAATGGTCACATAAAGGGTGTCAGTGTGTCAGATCCTGGCGTCAGAAGCAGTTGTGTCCAGTTTAAAGGAGGCTCCTTGATTTAACGGCCATGTGACATTAGGCATGGGAGTACCCTGAGGTTATCCATAGCTGGAGCCAGACTGTGTGTCTGCCAATCTGGCCTTGTTTTCCCACTTCAGTCTCACCCCTTAATGCTCACATTGTGGGTCAGTCTTCTCTCTGCACCCCTCAGGGAAGCTTGGACTGGTCCGCAAACTGCTGATTAGGGGTACTAAAGCTTCCTGCAAGAGCTCTAGCAGATCAAAGAGCAGAGAATGGTGGGCAACTCAATCCGAAGTCCCAGCCTAATCAAAGTTAAATTCGGGATAAGCCTCCAAGTTTCACCATGGGCCAATAGCTGTAGACAATGTGATTTTGATTATGGCTGATGGCACTGGGAAAAAATCTACTCTCTTTGAAACTTCTCTGGGTTAAAAGCTAAGACCACCTCTGTGACTGACAGCCTTGAAACATGGGAGCTCAAAGACTGCCAACATCAGGGTGACATTTGCCAAGACCAGAATCAAAGATCTGCGAGCATGGGGAGCTTTTGCAAGGTTGCACACAATATCACCAAATGCCTACTGGGACACATTATGGAAAGCTCTTGTCTCTGTACCCACATGTTTGAGCTGAAACATTTGTTTGGGTGGGGACACATCTTTCAAGTGACTGTAAATTAGCTTCCCAGGGGCCACAAACTCATTAGCGACACACAGACATTCTCTCATTGGAATTAACTTCATAAAAAGTTGTAAATTTAGATGGTGTGTTTAATAAATGGCTGTCATTTAAATTTAAACACCCCAAAATGGAAGAGAACAACATTAAATAGCTACATATCTGTGCCCTTGGCTTTGATCCATAACTTGTGGTTTTAATGATCATTTGGACACTGGTTGAATTACAACCCAGAACTTGGCACAGGCGCTGGCTGCTTGTTACTGTCCTGTCAAAAAGGCAACAAGCACTTTGGCACCTGGGTGCAAAGCCTTTGGCCTGGCAACAAGCTGCGGCAATCCAACCCTCATTAACTAGAGCAACGTTTGGTGAACACATGGCTGATCCAAACAGTTGCAAGCCCCCATTCATTAAAACTTGAACCTTATTTAACTATACCACATGGTTCAAATTAAATCATTTCTGCTTTTCATACCAGAAGCCATTTAAGTATGCAGAGCTTTGCTCCAAATTATCTGTTTAAGCTTAAATCAACTACATGAAAGATGTACTCGAGTGAGCTTGAACAGCAACAAAAAAGAGCTTGGTGAATTGTGCCACACCACCACAGCTCATGTCCCTACAAGGTGTGTGCACTTATTCCTGTGTTTTGGGACAAGATAGGTGTTGACAACCTCATCCGACCACCTCACTGTTCAAAACGCTGAGCCGCGACATAAGGTAAAAGTGAACTCGCACATGTCCCCACAGGCTGAAACCCCTGGATGGTAAAAGGTCTGTGTCTCCTGTTGAGGGACAAGCACAAAGGGAGGCCAGACTTCCAACCCTAAGGGGACAATAGGGCCTCTCACAGAGCCACTTACTCTTCTCAACGCTTTCGCCATGGGGCAGGTGATGAGACTTCTATCTTCCTGCTGGACATGGATAAATCAGAGAGAGAGCTATTGGACCACAGAGAGATGGACAACATCCTCTTTCTGCTGACTTTATTCTGAGGTGAATTACAACAGGAAAAGTTGTTGCTGCATGCCTGTGCTTAGATAAGGCTTTGTTTAGCTTGTTCACTAACTGCGGGATTTAGGCTCAATCTGCAACCCATCTCTTTCAGATGACCCTTGTGCTCGGTGTAGCTCATTAGCTCGCATACAGGAGCCATATATCACCGGGCAACAGGAATACATGTGGAAACCATTTTAATTTCACCTGGTCCCTCTGATGGAGGAGTACAGTTGAGGTGGAACTGGCCTGTGTAAGATGTTGAGCCCTCCATAATGTTACTAATTGGTGGTGTAGTTATAGTAAAGGCTTGTATAAGTTTATAGGTTTGAGCTGCTGCAACAGGAAGACTGTGACGATTAGGCTCGATCAAAATCTGCATCCGTTCTGTGCCACCTGTTTGACAGATTTTTTTGAAGCGAATGGCCAGGCTGTTTGGCAACCTCTTATTCTGCGATCAAAGCCTTTGAAGTTCGTCTCGCTCCCAGTAAACTCTCAGATTCATCCTCCATTACAGGATGGAGAATTTTTAAACATCTGGCAAAAGTAGCACAACAGCATAACCATCCTGACACAAGTTATTTCTAAAAGTCTATAGCCTCAAAAAGTTTATTTCAGTGATATTCAAACAAACACAACACACTTGGAGGGGAAAATGCACTTTCTCAATGCTACAATTCTAAGCTTGTATCATCATAAGAGCCAGAAATATTATAATAAATATATTTAGATGTTTTGAAAACTAAAATCCAAACTAATGTAATTTAAAGGTGCAATTCACACAGAAATAATGTTTTGACTTTGTAATATTCATCGTTACAGAGTTGATGGGTGGTTTTAAGAGATTAGAGCATCACTTTAATATCAGGAATTTTAAGGTTCCTACAACAGAAGCACAATGTCCAAGTTGTCTGTCTTGTTCCAACAAACACTTCAACTTTTACAGTGTTCAGTATTATTGCAGGTGTCAGAGCTGCCATGCAGACATGACAAGCTCTCTGGTCATGCAGCTGACCCACATGCAAACCCTAATCCCCTACTTTCCAGTGTTTGTTTTCATAGAAAGCCTGAATGTGTTGGTTTGGGTTGTTTATGTGGAGACCTATTGCCTGACTGACCTCTAAGTCTCACTACAGCATACTTTTCTTAATGCCAGCCCCTTGTCTGGTGAGGCCTACCAGGTTCTGGTATTGTTTCACCACAGGAAAGATGTTCTGCCAAAGGCTATGAATCCCTGAGCCAACTGGAAATACCCAGAGAATGTCTCTCTATGAGATGAAATAGCTGCTATTCTCTGTACTAACACAAATATTGATCTTTAATAAGTGGAAATACTGCACACATTGCATTCCTGCCATTCTTATTGCACACTTTGGAATCCCAACATATTATGACTGCCTTCTTCAGCAAACAATATGAGGGAGCCCTGTGCTGTCCTGAGGCATGTCACCAGATGGCTGTGATCCACAACACAGGACTTCACACCTTGCCAGGTTTTGGCTGCATCAATCAAAGTGGTGGCACATTGGAGCTTAAACAAAACAAGGCTTCATGTACATCCAAACAATTGTGTAACTGGGTCAACCATTCTGACATGATCAAGACTTTGTGAAAATCTTCCCTTTTTTGTTTCTCTTTCCCTCTTCTTCTCTGACAAAGATAGTGAGCACTAAAACAAAACAATGCAGGGACATGGTGTTCCTCCACCAGATGTAAAGTCCAAACAAAAGGCGTCGTAACTGGCAGGAGAGTAGTGGGGTGGCGGGGAGAGGGCTAAAGGTCAACCCAGAGGGCAAAGTAAACAGAGGAGGATACACCAGTGTAAGCATGTTCAGGTCAACCACCAGGTCTGGGTTTTAAGTCACTACGCTCTTGTAGAGATCAGAAGAGGAGGACGGAAAACTATGACTAAGCAAGATCTTGTGGTGAATAAAAGCTTATTGATCCACTTCTCATGCTGAAGATGAAATGCTGATGCTTAGATATTATGTTCTTAAACTGCCATTAGCAGATTTTTTTAAAGGCTGCTTATTGCTGCCTGAATTTCTTTTTTGTGCATGCATTGAACATTGAATATGTCTAAAAATGCTTAATAAGCCCACTGTCAACATACAATGTAAATTGCAGATCTTTTTGATATTTTAAATCTCATTGCATTTCCCTTATTTTCTACTGCTAATTAAATCATTATGTTTTTTATTGTTTATGTTTAGGCAACTCAAAGCACTTGATTAAAGGTGGCGTCTGATTTTGGAGAAAAAATGTTGATATTTAGCATATTTAGATAGTTAACATGTATCAGATTTACGTCCCTCTTGCTTCCAAAAACTGCATTGGATTAGTATTGCTGGTTCCATCTTTAAAGTTGGAGAAAGTCTAGGAAAGATCTTGGCTGATTAATAAAAATGATCAATATAGATTGGAAGCGTGCTTCTTCCTCGCCCTAAACGTGCCAGCACAGATGTTATTTTATTTGTACCATTGGGGGGCTGCACAGTGGATCAGTGGTTAGCACTGTCGCCTCACAGCTACAAGATCCCCAGTTCACGTGCCGGTTAGGGATCTTTCTGTGTGGAGTTTGCATGTTCTTCCTGTGCAGCGTGGGTTTTCACCGGGTTCTCCAGCTTCCTCCCACAGTCCAAAAACATGCTGATGTTAATTGATTATTCTAAATTATCCATAGGTGTGAATGTTGGTGTGCTTGGTTGTCTGTCTCTATGTTTAGCCCTGTGATGGACTGGTGATCTGTTCAGGGTGTCCTCTGCCTTCGCCCGAGTTGGCTGGGATAGGCTCCAGCCCCACCGCGACCCTACAGAGGATTAAGTAGTGTATAGATAATGGATGGTTGGATGTATCATTGGGGGGTAGCAGAAACAGGCTGTGAACACAGCATTTCCATCGTCCCCTTTTAAGTTGATATAGTGAACTCTTGCAAACAGCATCAAAAATAGTTTTTTATATAATCTGCAACTTACAGACTAAAATCATCATTACTTTGGAGTCCAGTATTAGAAAGTACAATAGTCATTCTCCTTTAGCTCTGTTTTTTGGTCTCCACCAACTCCTGATGAGACATATCAGACTCTTTGCTAAATGCTCCACTGTTGTTACTGGCTTCTCTCTACAGTAATATGTCTGTGATTTGGAGCTGGGAAAATATACACTCCTGGGGTAGGATGGGTTTTTAGATTTTTTTTTCACTGAAAACCACTGCCTGTTGCAGTTGCAAATGTGAGAGTAACAGTCGGAGTAGTGAAATTGAACCAAAGCAGAACTTTTATGGACCAGACAGCTAAAGTGACGGACCTGAGACTCCTTGTGAACTTCCATACACCTGAAAAGTGGTACAGATTGAGCTGCTAATATGGTTCAGGAGATGTATTTTGATATATTCTTGTAATATATTGATTATAACTCCTCTTTTACCAATGGTGGAAGTGGAACATGCTGTAAATATAAGTCTGGCATATTAAATCTTTATACCTGATACAGTAATCATGTACTTCACATTAGAAGCATGGTTGAAAAAAGGATTGGGAGTTGTATTTCTGACCTTCAGGTGAATGCATGTCAAATATTCATTCTCTTTTATCTCTGTTTTGGTCTCCACTAAACTCTGAGGCGAGCATTTGGCTCTTAAGCTGCTCCAGTTAATCACTAACTTTGTCTACGACCTGTTTCATGCTGAGAAGGTGGCATACTTTTGACAAAAGCAGTGAGAGTGAACCCAAGACGAGACAATGAGCTGAAAGTGTCTCATAGTGCCCCTGCAGTTCTACAGAACTGAGAGGGACGATTGTCTGTGTGTTTAAGTGGCACCTCCACAATTGCACATAGCTGACATATAATTGATATGAAAATAATGATAAGCGCAGTTTTAACATCTCAGAGTCTTTTTAAGCAACATCATTTAGCCTGACCTTGAGCTTAAGGTGACTTCATAATGAAGTCACACTACCTGGATCACAACAAGCACTGCCAGAGAATGTAATTAAAGAAGCCAGTTGTATTTATTGTTTTAGAAATTTAAAAATGTGTCGTATATAAATGTATGTTACAGGAGATATGGACTGAGAACCGAGCCTTGTGCAGTTCAGAGGCTTAATTTTGACAGACAAAACACTGAAAGGTGTGCCAGTGAGAAACAATGAAGAAAAAACTATGGAAAATAATTGGACCAAACCCAAGAAGATTTTTTTCATTTCATAACAAATGGGTGCAATCACATTTGAGCGATATCACAAAAGGTTAAGGTACCTCTGGTCCTCGATAGTTGAACTTAACCTACGGAAGACAGAGTGCTGTTACATCAATGGGTACCTCCGACAATTACCTCTGTGCCTCCAAATAGCCACCACATGGCTCACAAGGCCCCTCATCAGCCACTGAGATGCCAACAAATGGTCCAAGATGGGCCGGGGCAGGAAGCTGGCCACAGTGCAGCTTCCCCTCTTTGAAGTGTCATTAATCCTCAGGCCTGTGTGAGTATAAGTCTGTATGTGCTTTTGCTTCTGTCTTTGTGAGAATCAATTAGAAGTGAGATAGTAAGATTGAGGACAAGAAATTGCAAAAGTATATTTTTGTCCTCTTACAACATACATATATTTTTGGTTTGATCATCCTATTTGACATGTTCCTTTAAAGCCAATAGGCTTTAACAGCAACTTTCATATAAGTAAAGATGTGCTTCACTATTAAAGCATCTGAAAGTGTCCCACTGTATGTCATGTGAGTCATTTCTGTTACTGAGCTGCTGCTGGGCACCATGGAAAGACACAAAGTACATGAAAAGTCTGACAGCCTCACTTTTAATACCTTCTTGATTTTCTGTGGGTATCTAGTGTCCTCGCGTCAGATAACATGTGTAAACAGAAGCTGCAAAGAGGTCCTGAGGAAACTAGTTCAGAGCTGGTTTATGGATAGATGCTGAGGTATTTGAGTAAGAAGATGTAAATAAAGTGTTTAAGCGGGCATGGCTCTGCCCATCAGTCCCTTAAAATGTGCTCAGAGCACATACTTGATTAAAACAGTGTGCAGGAATCTGTTTTTATGAGCCATGCCACGCAGGTATTAGGATTTTACCAAGTATAATCTCTAATAGGGACTGAACACTTCTCCTAAGAAGGATTTGTGTACACTGCAAAATGTACCAACTTTTAAAAGAAATTGTTATTATTATAATATAGCCTTTTAGAAATGATTTCAGGCTGTTACAAGAATGCAGAGTATTTTTTTTTTTGCATTAGCCTATTCTTTTGAGGTTCTCTGCATTATTCTATTCTACTGTAAAATAATCCTTAAGTCTATTACATGAAGATCATTGCTTATCAGATTAAGATGTATTTAAGGTGGTGGAGCTTACATATAATCTCAGAGGACACATTTGCACATTCATTTTTGAATCTGTTGATGTTCCAAGAGGCTTCCTAAACATAGCTTGCCGCAGTAAATAAACATGCAAAGACTGGAGTTTGCGCATCTGGTTCCTATCATTACACAATAGACAGTTGCTTAAATAAGTTAATTTGCATTGACAATAGATTAAAATAACGGTTTTACTTGTTTGCTATTCTATGCCCAAGTTACAACAGTTGAGTTTATTTTCTGTTTGAGATTTATGTATTTCTGTTTCTTCTCTTAGCTCTCATGACTAAACTGAAGGTTGCTGAGGCATGTGTCAGATTTACCATTCCTCTTACTCTCTCTGGCCCTTTACCCCTGTCATGGGCCATAGCATGAACATGAACAGACATTAATGGGCATAGGACATTGCCTATTTGCAGAGCTAGGACTGTGTATGAACACCATATTTTTTCCCGCGCACAAGCAGAACAGACAGCTAGTGCACCGTGAGGACATAATTAATGAATATGACAAAAGTGTAATAGGTTGAAATTGCTTACTCTACCTTTAACTGCCGTTTTTACAATTGTTAAATAATGCATGTATTCATAAACAGTACCTGTTTATTTTTCATGTTGTAAACAGTTTTCAGGCGCTTTAAGGAAACAAGATTTTGAGTAGCTAAATAGGACACATGGTATATTGGTGAGATGGCAATTTTTCACAGGGACATATGTGAGAGAGTGGAGAGGTTCTCTCACCTCCACTTGGTGCCACCAACAGCTACTGGCCTCATCTCTCACATTTGAAACATAACAGTTCTTTTTAGACCCTGAATGTAACCCTGTTGTCTCTGTCACCCTCACAGTACGTGATGTTTCACAGCTTTTACAGGATTATCACCATGAGTTAACAGGGTCTTAAATAACCGACTGGCACCAGGAACCGTGCTAGGAATTAGCCACCTGCTACATCGGCCGTCCGCAAACATGGAACAAGCAGCAGCAGCAGAGTGAGAGAGACATGGAGGAAATGTCCTCCTGCGGGCAACGATGGCGTCAAACAAGGTTGAGGTCGCTCGGCACCTCGCACGCAGCGCTCAGCAGGAAGTGTGGCTTCCTTGAGTCGGAGTTGTGAGGGCAGAGGTCAGGGAATGGGATCGGCAGATTGTGTTACCGCCCCCAGATGTGGCAGTGGACGGCTGTGGCTCCAGTCTGGAGGTGCCCCAAATGTAGCGTGACTGCCTGCTCAAGCTTAGTTCTGCAGGAACTGGAGTTTCTATTCTGAGAAATGCCATTCCTCTGTAACACAGGAGTGTTTTGATCTGTTTTTGAAACCTGTATTCTTTTATGGCTTTGTTTAGCCTGCTTTCTATTTTTAAGCTTCACATTTAGATGTTTTCCTGCCTTGAAACATCACTTTACCTGTGAGCTACAGCTTCATTCAGGCAGCATTAGTCTGTTAAATGTAAAGTGTTTCTCAGGGGCAGCAAAAACACAGAAGGAGAGAGAGAGAGTTTGTTTAAGAATCATCCACTACGTATGGATCATGTGAACCTCAGCGTGGCTCTGTTTTGGAGCCTGTTTATATTCTGGGTGAAATGTTTCCAGTGGCTCTCGTGCACTGTGCTTCCTCACAGGCCTGTCTGCCCCATCAAGACTGATGAGCTTGAGAATGAGAAACAGGTGTGTGTGAAATGTGGGGATCACTCCTTTATCTCTCTCCCGCTCCCTTTCCCTCTCTCTCTTTCTCTCTCTCTCCCCCGGCCATTCCGAGACAATGTTGTGGAGCTGTGTTATGACAAGGAAGGTAAAGGCAGGAGAGCAGGCAAAGAAAACACAGAAGAAGATAGGATGATCAGAGTTAGAGAGCAGCAGAGAGAGCCATAGTCACCCACAGCTAATCCACAAATCCATTTCACCAACAAAGACAGAAATAAATAAGAGGTAAAAGTATTACAAAAATCACACAAGAACAAGTCATGTGCCATCCAAAGATGACAAGAGTTTACTGGAGTTATTTTAATAAGGCTGAATTCCAGTGACTTTGACAAGATCAAAGACGATAATATATAAAGTTGCTCAGATTGAGTGTGATATGTGGCAGTTGTGAGGCTATTAAATATGAAAGTCCACTAAGATTATGTGTGAAGTGGACTGTTTCAGATCCATCAGTCAACAACCATAATGATTAAAGCACAATCAATCAGTCAGTCACATGCTGGATTGCTAATTCAGTTAGCATAGTCAACATCAATCATCAAGAACCACTACTCAGCAGATTTAGTAACTAATCAATTAGGTAATTACTACCGAAATAAAAGAAAACTGATCATAGAAGTCCATCTGACAGTTTGATAAGATCCCTTTTAGCCATCCACAGCTTTGTCTCAAAAATCTCAACCACTGTTGGATGATTTGCTATTGTAGCCTACTGTTCTGTTATATTCTTAGTGCCCTGAGGGTAAATAATACTTGCTGGCAATCTCTTAACCTTTCCTCCTTAACCAACATGGTGCTGACATTTGAGATATTGAGTGAAATGTCTCTAAAACTAGGCTGTTGGATTAATTGTCAAGAAATTTGTTCCACGGTCCTCACAAGATGAATTGTTACAGCTCGGTGGGCCTTTGAATTTCCTGTAGGACCAGCAGCAGGTCAGAAACACAGTTTGATGTTGGTTTATGACCAAAAACTCGCTCCAGCTGTACTTTGTGCATGGTGCCTGGTAGCAAATGAACACGCTAAACTAATCCTAATGATGCCATGTTGCATGTTAGCATGCTCACATTAGCTTAGCGCCACACATTGACTAGCATGTAAGCTCTTTTTTTATTGCAAAGTTCACTTGCACTGAAGTATTTTTAGTGGATGTTAACTTTGTTATAGGACACTACTGAGAGTGTTTAAAGTTAATACATTGTTAACAAACAGATGTTGCTTGAGTGTTGAATGAATGAATGAATGAGTGAATGAATTGAGGCAATATAAATTCTACAACGATGATGTTTTATACTGCCAGACTATACCTGTGTTTTATGCTATTACATATATTTATATTGTCATGTATTTTCTGTTTTACATCAGTCTCCAGCTGCTAACAGCTGTTGGAACATGATCTGCTTAACTATAGTGTTTTATTGCCCAATTGAGATGTTTAGTGCTTATAAGGCTAAATCCTGCTACACCATAAAAAATGAAGTAAAGTACGGTTTCCAATAAATCTCCACTTGTCTTTCTGCTTTGGTGAAGGCAGTTTACTTCTGTGGATTCTATCAACTTGGAATTACATCATGTCCCTTTGAAATGGTGCTCTAATCTCGGTGAAAGTGTGACAATTAGGTTTACTGCTGCAACTTAGTCCCAGTTTTCTTTGAGCAGAATTACAGAAAAAAGATAAGGAAAGAATGACGAAATCATGTTTTACATCTTACATGTGGGTAAAGTAAATACAAAATGAAAGTTTGAGCTTCATTTTCCTTAAAATGAAGCTTCAAAAGCTTCATTTTCCTTAAAATGAAGCTCAGGAAATGCAAATGTGAGAGAAATCAAATTATTTAAGCACATCTAACTCAAACCAACGACATTAACTTTACTTGTTAACACATTTTGGATAAACTTAATTAAACTGCGTGTGACTAATTGAAGCGATCCATTTAAACTGATCCTATAGTTTTTTTCAGTGTTGTATAGCCTGATTCATTGAAATAACAATATTTATCAATCTCTATAAGTTAATATGATGTTGTTTTACCGTGATCTTTCTTGTAACTCACAACTCAGCCCCGTGCTGCTTCCTCTCAGCTTTCCACAGCCTCCTACCTGGCCACCCCCACCGCGATGGGGAGGTCGGGACTCCCTCTTTACTGCTGCTGCCATGCAGCGCTCCGTCACAGTGCCAGCAGTCCGCGCAGAGCGCAGAGCGCAGCGCCACGCCGATCGTCTGTCTCACA
Organism: Dascyllus trimaculatus; assembly: GCA_024666655.1. NCBI lineage: Eukaryota > Metazoa > Chordata > Actinopteri > Pomacentridae > Dascyllus > Dascyllus trimaculatus. The sequence continues at coordinate 19,826,785 of CM045451.1, read as the reverse complement.
GAGAGGACCTCCACACCTTTACTGGATTTGAATGACAGCAAGAGCGGATAAACTGAATGAAAAAGGTGAGCACGGAGAGGACTGGTATGTTTTAATGTGTGTAGTTATTTGTAGATGTTTGAGTCGAGGCGGATTTTTGTTGAGAAGTTTTTTCAGATACCGATCAGGTTGGACTCGGGTCTGGATTGATCCATCTGCTCTGTGATCTGATTATTTTGCAGTTTCTTTTGATATGTTGTCTGTGTGTAGCGTTATAGTGTGTGCGTGTGCAGTTTTGGGAAAGATTGGCACAGGATCATTACGCGTTAACTAAACACCAAAGCATGGCTGACTTATCGGTTTAAAGCTTTACAAATAACCAATCAGTTGTCCTCTGACAGCTTGACGAGGAAACATCAGTGCTGGAGTAAGTTACTCATTGGTGATTTTAATGTTTTTAACATCAGGCTGCTCGATAGCATTAAATTGTTCCTAAGTTCATTTCTTAATTGGCTAAATATTTATATCCTCATTATCCAAACGCCTGTTCCTCCTTTTAATATTTAGTCCAGGGTTTACTACAGTTTGTTTTCTAAAGAGTCACATATGATATCTTTATGGTGTGTTTATGGTCTGTGCCATATAAGCCAAATTCTCCCTGGCAGCATGTCTGTGATGGATGTCTGGCTGCATGCAGCTGAGTAGTCCATAAACAACAGACCACGATTTTGAATCGACCCAAAACATTTTTTTTTAAATGAAGTTGCGAAGTGCATCAATTCATCATCTGTCATGTAAACCTATATGTGGACTCCCTGTTTTAACTCAGCCTTGGAGTCAACTTAGTTTAAAGCGAGTGACAGAGAGAGAGATGACTGACCTCTACGCTCTGATTAAAGCAAATACAGTTGACCTGGAGCAGCAGGTTTATACCATCTTAACTGTGATCTGCACTAAATATTTTCATCTGGATGAAATCGGGGCAATGACCTAAATGAGGCTCTGCTTTCCAAACATCTAATCAGGGAGGAAAAAATTGTAATCCCAATATTTTAGGAATTTTCCACCAATGAGTTCATTTAGTACAGGTCTGGCTTTGTAGGCAGTCACACTCATAAAAACAAACAAACTTCTTATAAAGACTAAGACAGTGTTACTTGAGAACTGTCAAAAGAACAAAAGTTAAGTTGGGGAGGATCATTATGCAATCCACCCACTCTAAACCAAAAGGACCGTCTTTTCCACGATCACGTGCCCTCGGGGTCAACTCCACCTTGACCCACGTCTTCCCCTCCAGGCCTCGCTGTGTAAGGCTCCTGCACCCGGAGCTGGTTTGATCAGCGTGGGGTCAGGAGCATAAACAGCTTAGCACTCAGACTAAACAGACCACACATGTCTTCTAAACACATTCACCCTGAGACACATAGGTGAGCACGTGTCCGCTTGGTTGGCCTGTGAGCGGCAAGCAGGAAGTTTAATTCATGCTTTTTGATGCAGATCATGAACTAGCAGGTATGCTTTTCCACTTCCTTGGGAGATGTGAACTTTTTCAGCTTCCTGTGTGTATTCCCTGGAAGACAAAATCTGTGTCTTTAGCAGCTCTTCTGGAGCTTTTCAACATGATGAGTTTGCCCACTTTTCTGACTACTTTAAGGACTAAAGTGATGGTTTATTAATCTATTCATCATGCAGGTTCTTGTTAAATTTCATGACGTATAAGGAATTGTTTGGAGATAGATTGTGCCCAGTCTCCTCCCACCTCGCCTTACCTTAACTTTTGTTTGAATCCTGCAAATCGGACCTGGCTTGCATCCCTGCCTGAAAGCTACAGTGAGTCACAGATCATAAACACCTACAGCCAGCCAACATCAATCCTTCATGTAGGATACACAAGTCTCTCCGACTACCTGCAAAATTACAGTGCAGAGCAGTCGTAAACAGTCCCCCTCTTTTCTACCCAGGCTCATGTGGCACTGTGCTGATTTTCCAGCGGTGATACAGCCGCATCTGTGTTTGATGCTGATCCCAGCGAAGCAGACAAGAATACTTCCTACAGTTACAAAGCGGAGCGCCCAGGGGCAGAGCTGTTCGCTGTGGTCTCCGTCTGGGCTGTTGACAGGAGCCCTGACATCATTAACATGACTAAATGAAATGCAATTTAGGTCTTTGCCTTCCAGCTCAGCTCATAGCACCAGCAGGGATGTCGATGATGACGGTGTTAGTGATGCAATGCTTAAAGAGAGCCTGCAGAATCATGTTGATTTTATGACTTTCGAGAGAGTTTGCTTGTGTGTGCTGCACTTACTCGTACACATTCATGCACTCACCACATTATAACGATTTAAATAAGAAGCCAAGAAACCACCACGCCACTGACCTCCACATGATCTAGCACAGGCCAAAGAGTTGAATATATTATGGGATTAAATAGCAGATTCCTCTTCTTTTAGTCTTTTATTTTCCAATTTTCTCCCCCTTTTTTGATTTTACATAGACTTTTTTTTTTAAGTTGCACGAGTGTATAATTTAATTGGTCGGAGCCACATCAGCACTGACTGTGGAGAACCTAGCAGAAGCCGCACGACGTTTTATGGTTTCACTTCACAATGGAGCCCTCATGTGTTTCTTATCACTTAAAGTTCAGCCACACCGCAGCAGCACTCAAGGCTAGGTTCTGTTTTCTCGCACTGCTTTTTAAAGAGACGTCCAACATTTGTTTTGTTTAATCCCCAGTTTTGTTGCGTGGCTGCATGAGAAGACCCCCGAGTTACGGCGGGAAGTTTGAGTTTCTAATTAGAGGGGGAAATGTATCCTGCTAATGACATCATCTTTCCCCCTGGCACTGTGTTAAAGGAGTGTGTGTGTGTGTGTGTGTTGCAGCACGGCAGCTGGTTTTAGATTTTTGACATTCACAGCAGACTTCAAACACTCACACACACAAACCGTCGGGCTTATAATTTAGCTTTATTGCTCCTTGTCGCCTTGTTTGGGTCATTGTGGCCAAAGTCTCTGGGAACTTCCTTACTCACCGTTTTCAGGAAGAACTATTTGAAAAATAGGAAGAAATTGTCACAAAAAACTCAGCTTCTCAGTTAGTTCCAGCACCAAAACAACACAGACACCCTATGATAACGTAATATCCACTCTTACAAGAGACTGCTGGAAAACCTACCATCTAAGTGCCAAGCTGGTGTTTTTTCTGTTTTGTAAACACCAGAGTGTGGAATCATTTTTCACTGAAGTAATAATTTAATGAGAAAAGGCATATTTTTCTAAACAGATGAGTCTGTGAAGCTTGGAACTTTCACTTGTCTTATCTTTGTTGAAAGATTTACAATGCTTACTCAGGGTTTTGTTCCCTGAAATCCAAATTTACACCAAATGCTGCTATGTAATTTTGGAACCACAACTGATGTGATCATTATCAGTCTTGTCATTCTCTGAGACCTGAGACCAGTTTCTGCTGTTACATCACCGCCATCTTCACAGGCTCATAACTCAATCCATAATTCATTGTGGGCAACGAAATCATGAAACATGATCTGACAGATCTCCATCTCCTGGCAGTCCCCTGTGTGTGGGTGACAGCTGTGAGAGCAGCCCTTCTCCTTGCTGCTCTCACATCCCCGTAATTGTTCACAGTCCGACCGGGCGCCTCTGTAGCTCTGCCACATCCCATCACACTCAGCCGTGCCACGCTGTGTCCATTCAACCGTGAGGAAGATGACACAGGCCTGGACATTCCCTTTTCGACACGGGAGGAGACTGTCGATGCAGCTCCGCAGACTCCTCCAGATGTTTTCTGATTCTGACAGAAGCGAAGGGAGGAGGAGTGGGAGAAAAGGGACGAACAGAGGGGTCTCTTTCCGCGGCACTCGGGGGGCTGTTAGCGGGGAAGCAGGTCGGTTGATCGGTAATGAGAGAAGACAGCTGGCAGGTTCAGCGGAGGTTAACAGCTAAGCGTAGATGGCAGCGAGGAAAAACAGAAGAGCTTCGTTTAGGAAGAGGTTGTGGGGGATTCTTTTCTTGGAGTTTCAAGTTTAGGGTTTGTTTGAGGCTTTTGTTTTGAGAGAGTTAAAAAAGACTAAGGTTCAGTTTCAATCTGTGGCATCTCACACTAAACATTTAGTTCTCCTTGTCTTTTTCTGGCGTTCCTTGACTGTGATGATGGGACTGTACACATAATAGGTCACATAATTGTATTTCTGCACCAAACACAATTTCTAGTTTGCAACAATAGTCTTGGGCTTATGTTTTCAGCTTTGTCAGTCAAACTTAATCAAACTGCACTCACACTTTCCTGATGGAGCAGACTGCTTCATTAACTTTTTAATAAAACAATAATAACCGAGATTGTCATTCTCAAACCAGGATTAGATGACGATTTCTTATTTGCTTATTAAATTAGTTGTATTTGAGAAGGTTCTCATTCTGAGAGGTGTTAAGTGGAGCATTTTATTTGATCAGGAGTTGAACCCATTGGACCTGCTCGGAGCATTGCTCTACAAATAGCAAATCGATGCTGACACATTTAAAGTGATGGCGAATCTGTGGTAACCCAGGAGGGGGGCTCGGATTGGGTTTGGCACTACAGTCAGAGATGACCTAGTGTTTGGGGACACGGCACAGCTGGAGCAGCTTTGAGCCCTTAACCAACTCCAAACAGCCCTGTCACAAGTACTCACAAGTTAATGGTAACCCTTTTCACTGCTCACATCAGCAACATGTGTTTAGAATAATTCTGCAAATGTTGTGTGAGCGTCCTTTTAGCAACCTGGTGCGTCTGTGTGAAAAGAGGGTGGAGTTACACAGATGTTACACAAATTTTCTTTCCCTTTAGTCTTTCTGGGAGTTCTGGCTTGAGTTCCTCTATCCTCAGGTGGTCCTCTGCTCTTCTAAGTGTCGAAGACAACGTAAATCATAATTGTCATTCCCTTTTTACTTAGTCTACCTCTTCTATCAACCACAGCAGAGAAGATTTCTATTGCTATGGTGTTTTAGGAGAATCTAGTCAACATAAAGGAAAGTATAGAGGTGTAAAATTTAACACCACTGACCGTGTTTTGACTTCTTAGCTGCTCTCTGCAACTCTAAAAGTCATCATCCATTGAGGCATCTTTTATCACTTTGTTGAAGCAGACGTGTGCCTGACAGAGTGAAAAATGTGTTGACTTGGTGAAATAAAACATCTGGCGCTTGGCCAGACAGAGCTGTCTTTCAGTGCATTCACACCAGCTGAGAGCTTAATGAGGGTTCACAGTGTGCGAACAGAGATTCATAATTTAAGACTCTGGAAGATTGAGGGATGTGCCCAGATTTATACCTCTGTACTGTACTGTACTGTATAAACAGCCTCAGGACAGATTTTTTTGTTGTTGGGCAGGGGGTTCTGTATTGCTCTGAGCTGCTCAGTGTATTTCCAGTCCAGAGCTGTTGCTGCACACACACACTGTAGGTCACTGTGGTTTGTGTTTTCTGGTCACATAAGCGAGGCTGGCATGTCGAGGAAGCAACAGTGGTGGTCATAATTCACCAAACAATGCTGTACAGAGCTGCCATGTCTGCTTAATGCTGCCTTAGTGCACAAACTTTACACTCTCACTACACTGTCTTCTCCGCCACATACAGATGTCATGGTCTCAAAAGCCCACAACCAAAAGAAATCCAGATTTTTCACCAACTAATTCATTAATTTATCTTGACCTGAAAAATAGCTTTAACTGTTAATTGTCTTTGTTTTTCTGGTGGCCATAGTCAGAACTGCAGGTCATGTGACATATTGGGACAAAGAAAACTTTTTTTTGATATTGATGTCAATTTCAGAAGAAGAACTGTAAAAACGAAAGAGGAACTAAGGAGGAAATTAAATATCATTCACATATTCAGAAATCTCATCAGCTTTTCTAGCTGTATCAGATAAAGTTGCATCTAATCCTTATTTATTTATTTATTTAATTTTTGTTATCAACTGGTCACAGATTTCCATATTCTAAGTTGATGAAAGTGCTCATTTTGTCCAGTTTACAGTCCGAGACCAAAGGACTAAGAAAAGCAAAGATCCATATTTGAGATCCTGCAACCAGATGTGTTATCAGTATGTTATAGTAACGAACGAGCTGCCATTTGGGACACATTCTTCACTTGCATACAAAAGATCTGTTGTGTCTACTTGGATCTTTGGCTGCTTCGTCCGAGCATTCAGCTTTGATCATATATTTTCTGTACAGTTCCTATATGAGGATCCAGGTATACATCATCCCCTTGTAAGTGCACAAGTTCACCCGTCAGTAGTTCACTCATCGGCAGTAAGGCATTGCGGTGCAGCTTAACATTCCTGTACTTCAGGTGTCTCTTTGTTGCAGTGTGGGTTATTAGTCTCACATGCTCATCTCACCTGGTGGAGAGATGATATATCACTTAACCACCTAGTTTGAGTCAGACTAAGCTAGCGTGCAGTAATTTAACAGTTGTAGCTGAAAAAGCAAACAGTGACTCATAAAGTGTGGTAGGTCAGAGCTGTTTGATTATCAACATAACAGCACACTTCCTGAAGCCTTAGGTAAGGAGAAAAACGGAACTTGCCCAGTTTGTTGATAAAAGCGAGAGTAAATGTGCACGTTATCTGAGCCGAGCTTATCTGTGTAAGTCCTGCTTGGGTGTTACAGCGCTGATAAAGGTCTGACTTACAGTATAAGGAGAGGAACAGGTAGACTACACATGCTGAAGCAGTCACTGAAATCTCATTGTGATAATTCTCTTAACTTTTCAACTTATTGGATTATAAGTACATATTGCTTCTATGAAGCTGGTGGTTTATTTTTTAATTGGTTACTCTGTGAAATATAAAATTAATCCCTGTCTCTCTTGTATGATGCATGTATGGTTTTTTTAAAACATAGTTTCAACAGCTACAAGTTTTTATCAATAGTATGAAGCAGAATTTTGTCAAAATTTACAAATGAACTAATTAGCTGATTAGCTGATTATGTTTTATCTTGTTGACTTTATTACTACATTTTAACAGATTATATATAAAGCAGAATCAGCCAATATGCTAATTACCTAACTATTAGCTGTCCTATGAGCCAGCTGGTCTGATTTATGGAGTTGCAAGTTTGGATTTGGTTGCTTGTTAGCTGGTTAACTAGCTCTGGCAAAGTTGGAAAGAATTCTGGATAAATATCAACCGTTAGTTAGTTAATTAAATAATTAATTGTTATAGTTAAAGTTTTTGGCTATTATTAATAGACCGTGCATCTTTGTCCAATTTAAATGTACTTGCACATACACCCAACATGTCCCAGGACATGTTCTTGGTGTGGCGCTCCAGTGCTCAGCTGTCCCTGCGATGATTTGCTTTGAATGACAAAAGGACAGCAGCAGTGAGTTAAGAGCCCATCTTGTTCATTTTACGGTTGGGGAGGAGGCCTATTCTGGTCGGGGGTCCCTTAAGTCGTCCCAGGTGGCCTACTGCTGCTCTACAAGACTGTGGAGAAAGGCCCTAGGTAGCCTCTAACCGTATATCAAGTGGCTAACGGCGCTGAAGGCCTCACATTGGTGATAGGATTTACAATCGGCTTCCAGGCTTTGTTTTTGAGGGAGACAGTAGCCCACATATCCCGTGGTTCCATCTCTTGCATTTTATTGTCATCGTGTTGTTGTTTGTTCTTTTCCCTCCCCTGACTAATGAGGCAGAGCAACCAGGTCAAGGCTTATCTGCAGACCTGGAGGAGGACCATTGTTGTGGCCCATTAATAATGCAAAGAAAGGCCGGTGTGTCTCTTTGTTCGGAGGATGGAAGAAGACACCTCCTTTTCTTTCCCCCTACCCCATAACAGACTTCTTGAGGTCTGTGTCTGCAGTGCTGGTTAATGACCAAACGCACAGAGTCATGAATTGTGGCTCATTAGTGGCTTTTTATTCACACTGTAGAAAATCAGTGTGTGCAGATGCGTTGTCATGACACAAAGACATCTCTAAATGACCCTTGGTTAACGTTTGAACACTCAGACATTTCAGTCCATTAGCAACGATTGTTAGTGTGTGTCATCCTTAATAGCTGTGCCAGATGTTAGTATAAAGAAAGTGAGAAACACAAGACGACAGAGAAAAAGAGGCAACAACATTAGAGGTGGCCAGTTGGTTCCTCGTCGAACAGCAGATGCCCCTCATCTGTCCAAAGATTAATTTGACAGGTAAGCGTGCAGAATAGACTCCCAAGAGCTTTGAAGGTGGTCCTTGTGAATTTATTAACCTCCTATCTTGTATTTACCTCACTGCGTACATAATTCACAGGGAAACTTCCTTTAACCTTCTGATCCAAGGCCAGCTGGTTTGTCTTTGGATACGCCCTGCAAGCCTTGATGAAGCTATTCTTCTATGGGCTCTCTTGAAGCAAACAAACACTTCCTGGATTTTTTTTGTGTTTGGTTTCTTACTGGGGCACCACTTTCACATCAGAGAAGGACCGCATGCGCTCACCTAATTGATAACAAGACCTAAAGATGACCTGCTTTGTACTGTCATGGGGTCATACCCATGCGGCACAAACAGTACTATCGATTAAAAGGACAATTGAAGTCTACGGTCCTTCCCATGACAGGTCCGTCAAGGCCATCTGAGTATCTTGATGTAGCATGACACAAAACATCTGGTTCCTCTTTCGCTGCATGGGGGCGCCTGGTTAAGCCTCCCCTGCAGGCTGAGCCATCCGCTTCACAGAGAGGACATGCGGGAGAGAGGAAACAAAGGGAGAGACCGTTATATTAAAGAACAGAAAGATGGAAGCCGCACACTTTACATGGTGAATTGATGATCTGTTGGTGTCTTTTGTGTTGCATGTCTGAGCGATCACTTGAGAATCAGGTGTTTGAAGTTTCTGCAGGTCTCACTATTTGTTTTTGTTTGTGCATTTATTTAACCTGGTCAGTCTAATATACAGTGTGAGAGAGATGTGTAATAGATATTTAGCCATAAAAGGAGCACAGCTGTTAAACAGTGTCTGAAGTGTCTTTGCCCCACCCCAAAATCTCTCTCATATCAGAATTGGATTCACTGCAGCTGGCAGTTTTTTAGAATTTTTTGAAACTGACATTTGGACAATTTAGAGAAATTGCTCAGGTGTTGGCCAGACTTGGTTCAGTCCCTTTAATGTGTAGAACCTCAGTGTCTTTGAGGAGAAACTGTCCTAAACTGAGCATCTTTAAGCCATTATCATGTCTCACTCCTCTTTATGATGGCTGGCTTTTCGCCCTGTCTTTCAGTGCGGCTATTCAAAAGAGGTTAAAACAAACACTTTGTACTGTTATATATTTCTTGCATCCACTGCTGTAAATCACTGACAAATGGTCGGATTGGTGGCCAAGGAATTAATACTCATGACCCTATTTGACCGGTTGGTTAAGTGTCTGTGTGATTCATTGTGCAACCCCTCAACTCTTAAGGTTAGGACCCTTTCTTACATGAAATGTAGAAAACTACAAAATACAACAACAGTAGAATCAGTTCTCATAAAAAAGGCATCTTGCTCGCAAAAGTAACATAGTGCATGTTGGGTCAAGCTGGATAAAAGCTTTTTGAAGGTTGCACTCTGGGAGTTACAGGAAAAGGAGTAGGAGAGGGGAAAGAGATGCAGAGATACAGAGAGAGGGCAGACACGTGTGTACAGGATGAGAGTGATGGAGTAGGTAGGGAAATGAAAGGGTAGGGAGGCCTTGTAGCACGTAGCAGGAGATGTCGAGGGATGAAGGGTGGGAAAGAAGGCAGCAGAGTGCAGGCGAATGAGGTTGGAAGCAGAAGGTGGGGCAGTAAGAAGAAGGCGAGGGTTCAGAGGTTAATGACAACCTACGGTGAGAGATGAAGGAGGCCGTGAAGCACAAGAGAAATTCTAAAGCCATCTCACGCTTTTCACAAGCTTTGAGATCACAGGAGAAGGCGCTGGGTAATAATTTGGCTCATTATGGTCAATGGAACTAATGGTGACTATTGTTCTCGGGCAAATCCCTGTAGAGTCACTGTTTTACCCTTTGTGAGTGTGTGTGTGCATTCACTGCTATGTTATAATCTTGCCTTCTCTCTGCTGCTCCAGCTTTCTCCATTTGAGCCTTTTTGTAACTGACATTCAGATTTGTTTTACCACACTTACATCAGTGACTCTGTGTCTTTGGCGCCATTATTTAATCAAGATATTTCCTCCCAAACAACCAGCAGCCATCACTGTGACTCAGATGTAGTCATGTGATGTCCAAGATAGCACCTGGAGCAAGAGATAACCTCTGAAAGTGGCTGGTTCCCTTCAAGCTCTGGATGTCACATTCAGTGAATGCACAGAAGCATTACAAGCAGAGCTAAGGAAATGCATTAGAAGTAGGGCAAACACAGATATTGCTCATATTATAGTGGGTTTCAAGGTTATAACTGGTGGCTCAGTGGGAATTTACCAGTTCCCGTATCCACTGATATTGCGCCTTGTATTCGTCATGTGATTTTTCATACTTCACCCCCTTTCCCCTCACAGGAAAGCCAACATTGGCATTAATGACTTTGTTTAGGCTCCTATGGCGATAATCTGATTTAATGCTTGAACGGCATTAGCCGGCCACTTTTTCATTTTGAACTCAGATGGGGAACAGATTGTTCCATGGGAAAAGATGTCTAATAAATACCCTATAACCCGAGCCACACGCCATAACCCCCATTCCCACTTCCTCATTTTCCATCCGTTTTTTCTTGTTTCATGCCGAATCCAATCTCTTTTATACCTCCACACCTGTTACAAGACATTTTTCCCGGAACTTTACCCAAACAATGGTTGACTTTCCTGACCACCCCACATCTGGAAAAACTAGCCAGTATGCTGTCGCCTCCACCCTTCCTCAGGTAATTTATAGTGGTATGCCATTTGACAGGCTCCATGAGGGGTGTAGAGGCTGAATGAGGCGGAGAGTATGCTTAGATGTTAGCTCTCCTTCCTCATTGTCAACTGCAGTTTGATATTTAGTAGTAGAGTACACAATAGAGTACTCATATCAAACCCAGTAAAAAAAAACAGGAGAGAATTTTAGGAATAGGGTAGGGGCCCATGTATACTATTCATTTTGACGTGTAAGTGTCTGCGATCAACAGTGGTGTCATGTGGTTCATCCTAGCAGAGGAAACATGGATCCTTTTTCCTGGTTCATTGTTTTACCTCTTTTGAAGGAAAAGCTAAAATAGCATTTGATAACACGTGAACCAGATCTGAAGGAACAATAAGCAAACAATATAACACCCTCCTGCTGTCTAGCACAGCATAAGGAGCATTTATCTGTCCAGATGGGCTTTTAATACATTTTGAAGAGGGGTGAATGAAAAACCACCACCTGTGCCTCTGGGTATTTATATCAGCTTCAGGTTTTGGAGATGTGCTCTTTGTCTGCCCCTTTGGAGACAACAGACATTTACTGTTATTTTTGTATTCATAGAAAAGGTGCAGAATATTCAAACTGTGCATACAAGCCCCTTTCATTTACAGAGCAGCCTCTTATTGCCTCGTGCTGACATACACATATGCTTATGGGCACGTAAAACTAGAGCAGATACACAAATACCCATGACTGCATGCACACGCATACATGCACACATACACAGACACATGATAACAGTGTGCTGGGATGTTTTCAAGCTATAAATACTCCTGGGGTAGAGCCTAGCCAGTTATAGGCACGTGCAACCCCTCCCCCCTTTTACCACATAGCATCCAAACCTAAAAGATAAAGAACATCTCTCCTCGCAGAACACAATAAATAGAAAATATAGCCACCTATGGTGTGGCGTCATGCCCTGTAAATTATGTTTTGTAGTGGCTTGTTAATTTTAAAAATAAGCTGTAAAGCTGTGACTGTGAAAGAGCTAATACGTCAGAAGTAATTGGTTCATTTTAAAAGCACTTTATAGTGGGTTTGAATTACAACAGCCTCAGTCTAGTTTTCCGGCATAGATGTTTGCTCAAAACTTTAAAGAGGTCAGTCACACTGGTATGTCAGAAAGCCATAATTTTTTTGACAGATTACTGCCTCTTGAGTTACTTGTCATTTTATGTGGATGCAATAACTGTGACAGAAAGAAGAACTGATGTCAGGACAGTTTGTTTTGAGCAGTGCTATAGAAAAAAGCAAATCTATAGAAACAATGTCTGTTTCAAAATTTGATGTGCTTATAAAATAATCTGCTTGTCAAGTTTTTACAGTAATACAAGACGTTGTTTCCATTAACAAAAAAAGTTCAAACAACTGGCTGAATAGAGGATGATAATGAGTCTGTCCTCCCATGGAGAAAACATGTGGAGGCAGACATGTCATCATCCTGTCTGGACAAAGACAATAGTGTATTCAAGTTTTTTTTTTCCCATTCACCACTTACAGGATACTGTTATACTTGCATGATTAATATTTGTCCCATGTATATGTAAAGTGGATGGTAATAAAATGCTCAAACATGTCAGCTCTGCATTGCTGCCTGCTCCAGATATGCAACTCCCTCCAGCTTTAAATAAGCACAACCAGAGCTGAGTTTCAGGGACGGCTGTCCTTCCTGCCATCTGGTCTCTGCTGCCTGCCCTGGAGAGTAGCACCTCCAACTAAACCCACTCCTTCTCTCTCTCTCTGTGTCTCTCAGGGTCCACACAGGTGAGACGAGGACAAGGACGTGATCTGCTTCTCCACCATCTGTCCATCAACGAACCAAGTGCCTTGGTGCCGGCCACCCTCAGGTCAACTTAACCACGACGGGCTCCAAACAATAAAAGTATTGACTTGGTGTCCCTTCGAAAGCCTGCACAAAGCAAATATTTGAAGGAATTATATCTGATTTCTCCAGGCAGCTGAAAAGATCAACAGTGAAGGGTGTCGTTGAGAGACGGAAACAGAGAAGAAAAAGTGGGGGAGGAAGAAGTAACCCTTACAAAGTGCACCCTGCCTGCTATTTCTGCTGCACTGTGGGCAGGGAGCATCTCATTTGGGAGTGCTCTTGGCTGACAAAAAAAGGACTTTCCTGTTCCCTGCCTGCCTATCCAAATGCCTATGTAAATACTGGATAGAGATATCAATTTGTCTGGGTTCTAACACTGCCCAACAAAGAGACTGTAAGCTATCTATAGAAAAAGTTTCAGCAAACTTGGACTTTGTGGTCTCCTGAATTACTACTTGTCTATTAACCCCCAAAAAGATTTCAAAGCTGTGAGAACAGGAATGAGTGCTGCCACAGTTCTCTACACTTAGAAGCTGCCTCATACGCTCTGCAGTTTTGATGACTTTCCCAGGTTGGTGAATTAACATGAAGCCTCTAACACCAATCGGATCCCCCTCTCCTCTGAGGCTCCTCAACAAGGGTCCAGACTACCTGCGTAGGCAGATTGATGGTGGAGGCCACGGCCGCTCCATCAGTGCTGTGGAGAGGCTCGAGGCAGACAAAGCCAAATATGTTAAGAGTCAGCAGGTGATCAACACCAAGCAAGAGCCTGTGCTTGTACCCTGTGCCACTCCACCACCACAGCCTCGGCGAGCAATTGCCATCCCAGGTAGTCTAACGCCTCACGTTCCCCTACGGCGTTCATCCAACACACCCTTCTCTACATTATCGGGCTCCTTAACTTCCAGAGATGAAAATGAAAATGACGACTCCAGAAAAGAGAACAGGCGGACTTCTGTTGATGTTGAGGCACATAACAGGAGCAATGTCAACAATGTGTTGCCTCCCAGCCCCAGGGGACCTGGAATTAACACCTTGGTAGCACCACACAGTGCTCCTGTGCTCAGAAGGAGTACAGGCAAACGCATGCTGAGGCCAGACTCCCTTGTCATCTACAGGCAGAAGAAAGAGTGCAAAAGCCCCAGCGGTGCTGCATTGGGAGAAAACAATAACATGGAGATGAAGGGTTACAGTTTTGTCCGCCGCCTCTTCCAGGGTTCCATGAGAGAGAAGAGTAGCAGAGGTGAGGGCAGAATCCAGAAGATGGTGATCGGTGAGGAGAAAGCTCCGTCGCGGGATGGTGACTCGCGCATGTCTTGGACCAACGATAAAGACATTATGGATGGAGGACCAGGGAGCAGGAGGTCAAGTAAAACTGACCACGACCGCAGCCCAGAGTCCATCGCTAGCCCTGGGTTAAGCTGCACACTTGAACAGACTAAGAATGGGGTTACAAATGGCACCAGTGATGGAGTTACCACTGGTATCACCAATGGCAACCATGATGATGAAAATGACCCGTGGAAGCGGGCATCGCCACCAGCACCCAGAAGGCAGCTTGGGCAGTTGTACCGCTCCAAGTCCGACATACGTCTACGTTGCTCAGTAGTATTATCCGAACAAGAGCATTTCTTTGACTTCTGTGGGTTGGACATGGACATGATAGACCGTCTGGGAAGAGAGAATTTCCTCTCTGGTGCCAGCTCGATAGACACTCTCTCATTGGCACTCCGCAGTGTGGGCGGGGACGGTTGTGGTGGCTCAGAGCCCAGCGAGTTCTCCCGCCACTCAGGAGATGGACTGTTTCAGGAGGAACTGGCTGAGCAGCTTCCCACCGGTGTGTCAATCATTGAGAGGAATGCTCGTGTCATCAAGTGGCTATATGGGTGTAAGAATGCTGCTCGTGAAGGACCCAAAGAGTCGACTGTTTAATATAGGGACAGAGATCCACATGCCATGGAGTGCTAAGAGTCTGCAGAGTTTGTTGGCTTCTTTCCCAATAAACAGTAGAGAAGATGATATGTACACACAAGAAGTAACTATTAGGTAAATGAACTGGGTTAGCATTGACTGTGCAGATGTCTACTTTTTGAGCATAAATTGCAAAGTCATAGTTAATGGTCATTAAATTTCAATGGAATTTCATAAATAACATTCACTATCAGCTGTGAATAACTAGGTGCATTGCTGTAATGCAACACAGAAGGGAAAAATAGAACTCGGTTCTATTTTTGAGCCTCACGCAGCAGTGCAAGTCAAAGAGCTGAGTTTCATTAGACAAGGCTGCCTTCAAAATGTGATTTTATTTTTAAAATTCAAATGAGTGTCAAAGCCAGAAGTCTAAGGAAATGTTCAAGTTGCTGATGTCTGCATGAAGGATTAGCATTCCATGGCACACAGTTACCTTTAGTCCCCTGACTCCAAAGAGACTGCTTCTTCCAATGACAGAATAACTGCTCATAGTTACATATTGTCAAATTGATATATTGTATTTATAGATCCTGTGGAGGCATTATGTGAGTAGAGACTGACCTTACTGGCAAATGGAGCTGTTTCACCCAGCAGCGTGTTTTGGTATTTGTGCGTGTGTGTGTGTGGAGTGGACATGCTGTCCTCTCCATTTGTAGCTTCTTTTCAGCTATTGACAGAACAGAGTCAGAACTGATTTGAAATCAGCCCCTTGTGACCCCTCAAAAGGCACATAAGTGTATGTTTGTCTGACACAATGGACACAGTTTAGTGTTCTTGACACCAACACTCTCCCTCAATGACTAATTTGAAATGGAAAACCACTAAGCTACGTTTTTCTAAACTGGAAAACTGTTGTGTGAGTGTGAAGTGAACCATGAGTACCTCATTCGAATCTGTCCCAGTTTAGTTTGTGTGTTGCTTTTTTTTAAACTACTTAAACGCAGGCGTTGGAACAAACATGTGAGGCACCCCTGTGGGGTTATTAATGCACTGAACTGGACAGAGAGAGGAAATGAAAGATGGAAATATAGTATCTCTTTCCAGAGATTCATCTCATATGACGTTAAACACTGAGCTGGATTCAAAGCAGTATCTGCATCCTTAAAATCAAGTGGCCATACAAGACCAGTAATTTCCATTTGGATCATTTCATTTTTCAAAGACAGCCAATGTTCAGTAATAACTTGTGACACAGGCATTGATAACCATAGTCAATGTTTCATGCCTGTTCAGTGCTCACTGCTATGTGAGCTTATGAACTGCGACAATAATAACAGGGACTTTTAATAATCAATCCTGTGAGAGCAAAACTGGACCTTGATAAGCAAGTATATACAAACAGAGAATTTGAATCCCAGTAAAGTAATTTCAAACCTGTAGAAAATCTTATAAAATAATATATTCACCTCTGAAAGTAAAGGAGCTCATGTTGTCAGACCCTTACTGCCAAATGTTTTTGTCACTTTCACCATCTGGCAATTTACAGATGTGTAACCGCCCCTCCCAGCTCAGTCAGCCTGTTTCCCATCTAAACAACTAGGGAGGTTGGAGCGGCCCTCCTCTCCTGTCTCTGATAACCACAGATCCTACCTCACTTCATCTGTTCTTCAGTGATTCTCACGTTATCTCTGTGAAAGGTCATTTCCATTGCTTGCCCTGCGAGGATGCCACTGAAATGTGAACTGGGGTTCTACGGAGGTATGTGGAAGTTAGACTGAGAGGCCTTCACCGGAGTATTATTGAACTCAAGGACATGTTATATTTGTACATGTGATAAATTAACACAAAATACTTGCAACCTTGGTGTTATTTTCCGTATTTATCATGAGCATGAACACTCCTGACACTTCCTTCCACCTGGACCTTTTTTTGTTGTTTTTTTATCTCCCTGTTAAAAAACTGTTTGGTTGCATGTTTACAAAGTGGCCCCATAACTTCTGATCCTCTTTTTTTTAAATTTGATATATATGAGAGATTTAGTTTTTATTCCAAAGAGGTTTGTGTATGACGCACAGAGCAAATAAACACAAATACGGAAATACCTGTGTGGATGTCATTTTTTCCTCATTTTTCTGTTTTTGTTATTATTATTATGGAGACATGGCAGAACAGTATCTAACCTCACTGTGCATTTTGTTGAAGCATACATGGCCAAAACAAAGAAAATGTAGTCAGTACTGTGATGCTGTTTTGTCCTTGACTCTGTTTTGCCTTCCTCCGCCACGCCACGTCTCATTTTTCACATTATCTCAAGTGGCTACGCGTTAATCCTTTTAGCATTCCCTGCATAGTATGCTCTTGAGAGGGCTGCAACAGGTTGTGTTTATAGACAGGGAGACCTCTGTGTGGCCTGATGCTGTGTCTATGCCATCCCACAGCAGAGCCTCCACCCTGTCTGCAACCTCCTCTTGACACTCTTTGTTTCTTCTCTGAGTCAGCATTTGTTTTCACATGCTCCAGCTTACAGTGGATTGAAATCTTAAGATGGAAATCTAAAGCTATTTTTAATTTATGCTGACTCCCTAGACTGAAAGTCAGAGCTCGAATTCTGAGGCATGACTTGGATGAGGTGACACTTCTTGGAGGAGATCTATTTTCTTTAAATTGGTGACTGACGTGTCATTATGATAAATATCGACACCCAGTTAGATCCACCTAGTTAGATACTGCAAAGTGGGTGGATTGTTTCTTTTTTCAATCCACAGAGATGTTATATTAGTAAAACTTTCCCAGAATAAAGTATTTTTTTCATGATGCCAGCCCATTTTAAAGTCTGTTGGCCAAGAGGGAATATATCTAGAAACACTTTTTGACTTATGCACTAAGAGCCTGTCTTACAAAAGCGATTTGCAACTCTTACTTACAAGCAGATCTCAAGTGGTACCATTTCACAAATGATTATCACTTACGAACTACAAATGAATTTGCGAGTGCCTGCAGTCATTTCCCATTGTCATGCATGACCTGCAGGTATTTTGCTTCTTCTCATGCGTAATAAAAAACACAGTCAAGTGAGCATTTTTCCATTAAAATGTCATAAGATATTTTACCAGGGTTTGCAATAGTGACAATTCTCTACTTCTAATGTGCAGATATTAGCCATATTAGTAATAGTCATATTTGAACTTAGCCAACAACAGGAATGGAAAAATATCTGTCATGTTGCACCTGTAAAAGATGAGGATCCAAGCAGGGATAATACCAGCAATCTCGTTTTTACTAAGCTATATCCTTACCTACTGAGCTAACCTGCTGCTGTAGATCAATAAACACACTACATCCTTATGCTGCTTATTTTGGAAGGGCAGAGAGCACATTTTGCCTTTGGAATAGTCCAAGCTGTAACCCCTAAGTGTTTGTGTATGTGTGGTAAAGCAGTAAGCACACTTCTTAATATATTCTGAACGTACAGCTGCTCCCCTTTACAGTGTCCTAGAACCTTCTTATCTGGATTCCACAGCTTATATAGTTTCATATATGTGGTATTTTATATGAAACATTAAACACATTGAATTTATGTCTTCAAGAAGACCACATTTTAATATATGTTATATATATATTGTCTCTCTTTTAATTGACAATGGACAAAATTATCAGAATGATTGAACAAATTTGATGTTTTGTGATATTATGATGATGATGTAACCACATTTTTGCTGGTTCAAAAAGTGGCAGAAAGAGGTCTTAACTTCATTAAACATAGCCAGGCCAGCATTTTCCATTCTAGGTCTTGTAATTAAACCATAATGGAAACAGTGAAACGTCAAGCCTTGCTGTCTTTAAACATAACAAAATCCACCACCCGGCACCTCTAAAGCTCGCTGACTAGCTGGTGGTTGGCGGCAAGTACATAATTGTCTTTACAGACACGAGAATGCCATCTTTCCATTCATGTCTCTGCAGAAAAAAAAAAGGTTTTACTAAAATATCAAAGTGTTCCTTTAAGATTTCAAAATCAGAAAATGCTTTCTGCTATTATTATCATGTTTGCTGTATGTCTGCAAATTGTTCGGTTACTCACTGTCTATGGAGCAGCTCCGGGATTAATCTGAAGATGACTCATGCAGCTCTTTGGAGGAGAAACTTGGACAAATTCACAAAGGAAAGAACATATAAAATTTCTATCTTAGGAAGGATTTTCCTTTTAGAGAAGCACAAAATGGTTTAAGGACATTTAAGAACCCAAACATCTGACACATAGCCACGGCTCTGTTGTGCAAATTTTGCAAGCTTGCAAGCTTTAAATAGCAACACATACAATATATAATAACTACACACCCACACATCTTATTTCTTTCTCCCCCCATACCACACTTCCACTTCCTTCTCTGTCTTTCCCAAACCAGAACAAAACAATAGGCCTCCTGTGTGCCTGTGTCTCTGTCAGTTGCTCAGACCGGAGGGCATGCTGTGACATCCTGTTTTGGGTTCATAGGACAAGGTTTAAACATATGGTCATGTTTTGGGTTTGGCCCCTCTACCTCAGTCTGCCTGGAAATAAACAGACAACAGCTGGTAAAGGACAATTCGGATCTTATTATTACAGGGTTGGCAGGGTTTAGGTCGGTCTGGTGCTGAGCAAGCACAGTTTTCGAAGGGGGAAACAAGAGTTTGTGTACCTGATTAAGACTTGAGTGCACTTTCCGAAGATGCCTGGTTGTTTGAAAAGTGGATGATAAACTAGCAGGAGTCCCCCACTTGAAGCTTTGATGGTGCTGATGCATTAAAAAACACCACAGGGGGCCCAAAGACTTCCCGCTTTACTCTTTTGCCCATCAGAAAACCCTGTTCAGCAAAGTTTTGACCCAAATATGACTTGATAAAGTGGGACTGAGTGAAAGCATCTCTTGAAACTCCAAAAGAACACTTTTTTTAAAAGCAATTTATAGGCTACAAATGTAAGCTGTTTATAAATTATACAGTCAGTTGTGGCTTTTCTTTGTTGTTGGTTTTTTTTTTTTTTTTTTTTGCTTAAAGGCTCTTTCTACCACTAAACCATAACAGACCTTTTTCTGAAACACACTCGATGACAACCTGATTTCTTTTTGCCTGGCATTTTAAATAGTACTGTGTCTACTTACTTACACAATTTTTTTTGTCTCACACTACTCAGGCAGAAAGAACACGAACTTCTTTTCAAATAAATCCTCCAGCTCAACTATTTGATAACAACTCAGGTCACATACAATCATTTTCTCGCCACTGTGCTGGGGTTTTTCCTCTGTAGTCTGAGAAGAAATAATGTGTGTCAGGGTTAGCATGGGTTGTGAAGTGTGTCAAATCTGGCCTAGTTCTTCTGCGCCAGCAGCTTCAGCAGACTGCGGATGTCTACGCTTGAGAGAAGCTCAGTTCATGACTCAGGGACAGACAGAGTGAACACACAAGCACAGAACTGGCACACATGAGTCTGCCACAAGAGGAATCAACGATTTTAGCCAATTAGTGGCTGTTACCAAGGCACACTTTCATCAGAGTGCTAGAAACATCAAAAAGCTACAAGCAAAAGGGGGCTTGTTTGTTGCAGAAGTGGTGGTCTGAGACTAGTGAAGCTGATGTGGGACCAAAACTCTCTCCCTGTTCATATTATACACTGATTCTACTGGGATGTGAGAGTATCTGTGAGAAATGACACAAATAAACGTTCATTAGCAGACTTTTTGGTTATTTGGGGAAAGCAGAAAAATGATGTCAGTGCCATGTTTATATATATATATATATATATATATATATACATATATATATATATATATATATATATACATAATTTTTTTAAATTTTTTATTTAATTTTTTACCAAAGCATCATTAAAAAGGCTGTTTTTGATGATGTCCATCTGCACGTCTTTCTTCATTTCTGAGTGCAAAACAGATAACGTCATCCATTTTATATACTAACCATAGTATTCTATTAGAGGAATAGCTGCAGTATAGCATTTTCCATCATAGTATATGGTAGGGTTACTTTTGATGTCAAAAATGTTATTGTCCTGCACAGATGTTGTTGTCCTGAACAGATCATTATATCCCTATCTGATCATGATCTGTTCAGGCTGGGTTCTGATTTCTCAGACCTGGCTTTAGAGACATGTTGTCAGTGTTTTGTCATTTTGAGAGGTTACACTGGAAGATAGAGTGAAAAGGTTCAGATTCAGAAACAATACTGAGTAGTTTTGAACACATAATCACTGAAGTTCTGCACATAACACACAGGAAAGTAGACCTGGAGTATAAAAATACACTTTGGTTCTCACCTGTGTGTAGACTGATTAAATGTAGACTGCATCAATGTAAAACACACTATAGGAGTATCGGCTTGTCGTTCAGAGGCATCAGGTCAACACAAACTTCACACACAGTCATTGAAGATGAAGCTACTTACAGGGGTTATGTTTAAGCTAATTAAAATAAATGATGTGATCTTAACAAATAGTAGCTGAAGTCCTGAACCATGAGTGTGCAAGAGCCCCAGAATGCAACCCAACAGTTTGATTTGATACAGACACAGACTGACACGTCTTCGGACAGACTAAAATAAAATCCTCACAACAGAGTCCAAGGAATGACTGGAATGATCCAAAACAGCAGCAGTCAAATCCGTTATGTAATGCTGTTCCAAAAATCTAACAGCTGGCTTACATCTGCAACCCAAATGGTAACTTTGTTGTACCTGTTTATTGTCCTAACACACCACAAAGAATTTTCAAAGGCCAATTTTTACCTATCAGCAACTCAGGATGCCAAACTTCTTCCCCTAAACGGCTGAAATCTTACACCAACGTTGGCAGGAGGGAATCTGCATCGGTGTACCCCCACCTCTGTAACAAAAACCATCCCTGAGCTGAAGGTATCCTGCAGCTACGTCGGGTCATAAATCAGAGGAGTGGCTCTTTTCATTCCCCTCTCTCATGTGTGACCTCTGCTTCCCGGGGGGTCAGGGAGATGGGGCTGAGCCTCGGCCCTGTGGGAAACCTGACCAGGAGCCGCTTACCCTCTTCAAATAACCGTCTGACGTCAGGAAAAAAACACTGCAGCAGGACAACGGCTGCACTGCCAGAGGGGCTCGAGCCTAACTGAAACTTACAGAAAGAGGAGACAAGACTTGAATATGTTTTCCTTTCAGTGTGCAGTGAGGTCAGTTGACCCTGGTTGTTAGAACAAGAGCAGGGATTGACCGCAGCTGGGCTGAACCGAAACTGAATATTGAACAGTTATTGCCCTGTTTTCTTTCAGAGAGTAATGCAGCTATTGACAGTTTCCTGGTTTATGTAGGTTGCATGTTTTGCACGTCTGAAAAAACAATCAAGAGACTATGCTTTTAGTCCTGTAGTTTTCCACACAGATGGCCAGTGTCCCAGGCTCTCCCCCTTCTTTGACCCCTGCACATCTAGTACAGACAGGAAAGATTAACCAGGTAGTTTTTGCAATCTGCAGACTGCTTTACCTGTCAGCAGAAACATCTAATAATTTACTATTCTGGGTAGAAAAAGTCCTGGTTTTCAGCATGATTATAAGTCTTAGTAAAGCCTAATTAGTAAACTGAAAATCCCCAAAGAGACATACCTGTGTATAACATTTGCCATCAAACATGTCAAAGATGTGACATTATTGCAGCTTAACTCTGGCTGATTCCTTGTTTTTACTTTCAGATGCACTATCATTGATATGATAAAAAAATAATGTAATGAGAAAGAGTGAAACATTAAAACCTATCAACTACCTTTAGGCTGTCCCTGCTATAGTTTCCTGATGCGAATACCAAAAAATGTATTTGTTTTGACAGGAAATGGAAGTTTGTGTTCTTCGTCATGCCAAGTACAATGTTTGGACAAGTTGAGATGGAGACTATGTGGTTGCGAGTTCTAGTCACTGCAAATAATCCTCCATGTTTGTTTTCACCTGCTTGAAGTGCAGATTAGCAGTTTAGTGCAAGTTTTTCTTTGTGATTTAAAAGAACATTCTCACCGTTC
The DNA here is from genome assembly GCA_024666655.1 of Dascyllus trimaculatus. Classification (NCBI taxonomy): domain Eukaryota; kingdom Metazoa; phylum Chordata; class Actinopteri; family Pomacentridae; genus Dascyllus; species Dascyllus trimaculatus. The sequence goes on along the minus strand of CM045451.1, from coordinate 19,804,143 downwards.
TCACCTGCATACTGTGACCCTTCCCATTTGAGAAAAAGAATGAGGAGAATTCAGCAACAAACTGGCTGAGGTCTTGTACAGCAATCTGTGACTGTGGAAGTTCTGATACATTATAGCGGTTATTGGATGTTTTCCCAGTTTGTTGATGGAACAGAACTGCTAATGGTCATCTGTCAGGTCTTCCAGCTTCTTTTGTTTCTGCATGATGTGATTTCATGAACTGTTGGTTTGATTATCTTCCAGTCAAATGGGGCATTTTGAATTAAGTTTACCATACCTCTATAATGTATTCACTCCCCTTGGAAGTTTTCCCCTTTTATTGTTTTTCAACATTTAATCAGAGGAGTCAGAGGTGTCTTAGTGGTTGCCATTTATCTCTTTCTTGCACCTTTCCATTTTTTTTAGATTTACCTGTACTCCAAGGGGTATTGAATGACTTGGAATCTTTTTTTGTATTCATCTCAGTTTGTGCTTCTCAGTGACCTCAACAACCTTACAGAGTTGCTTGGAGTGTTATTTTGCCTTCACAGTGTGGTTATAGCCAGGAGTACTTATTTACCAGTGACTGCACCTTCCAGCTACAGGTATCTTTATATAATAATCTCTTGAGACATAGTCACTGCTCTCAGAATATCTCAGTACCACTGTCACATTATCGCTTGTTATATATTTTAATAGCTTTGTTTTTTTAATTTTTTGACATTACTTTGTAAAAATCTATTTTTTTATTGACATGAAAGAGTCTTTTTTGTAAATTCCTGTCAAAGAATCCCAAAATAAATTGACCACAATTCAATGTTGAAAAGCAATAAAAGGAGAAAACTTCTAAGGCGGGAGTGGGGAATACTTTTCATAGGCATTTTATTAATTAAAAGTCCACACTCAGTGAAGAAGTTTGCATGTCGCTTTGAGAGAGCAGATGTTTTTTGAAACCAAGGAGTAAACAGATTTATAATAAAACTATGGAGGTAAATCAAAAATATAAGGTTAGCCACATGACATGTTTGACCAGTTACAGATGATGATGTTGGTGAACAGGGCGGCAATGCTTTGAGCTGATCAAAGTCAACTTTATTCTGGTCACAAACCAAAATTATGGTTGTGAGAATTCACTAAATTTAATTTGATCTGAAGTGTAAAGTTATTTTGTGTTTGTTTGTTTGAACTTGTCCATCCTGGTTCAACTTAGCAAGAAAACTGTAGTTTAATCTAATTTCATTGAGTTTTCTTTACATATTTTTTTCACCTAACCTTAATAGAAATGGTGCATTTAGCAGCAAACATTGTTAGATATTGTGGAAGCAGGGTCTCAATCAAAGACTATGATGAACAACTTTTGCTTGTTTAATAAGTATTCAGTGCAAGCCTGCTGGTGCAGACAGACTGTGTGATTGTCACCCTGATGTAAAACCCAAAGAGAGTATCAAAACATAGGCTTTTGGAGAATTTCAAAAATGTGCCTTTGCAATCCAGAACACTCAATCAATTCTAAATCTTTTACAGTAACATTCTGTGATGTGTTCCTCACCATGAAAACATTTTGAGGCCGCTATGTAGTGAGAAAACAACCTAATCACATAGTCAGATCTATTCCCAGTCATGTGGGAACGAGGAAACATCAGTTCGACAGCTGGCCTCGCTCCTCGTCTGCATCCATGAAAACATTCATCTACGCTTCTCCTGCTCTGATATTCGACTCCCACGAGGGCACGGGGCTCATAACCCCAAACTCCATGATACAGTCTCTTTATTGGTCACTTTATTGCACCCCTATGGCTTTCGTTTACACTCTTTCACTTTCAGTTCTTGATGTTTTTCACCAAACTGGGCAAGAGCGTCTCCTGGGACCATATGTTCGCAATATGGCCCGGCTACAGCCAATGACAGGCCATGTTCCTTTTTAGGTGGCAGCTTTGATGTGTTCCGCAGCCAATTAAATTTGTTTGGGGAAAATGTAGGTTTAAAAAGACAAATCATCCACAGCTTCAAATAGTCTCCTTCAGCCTCTCCTTCTCCTCCTCCTCACACAACCCAACAGTATAGAGGTCTAGAGCCCTTAAAGATTTTGAAAAGAGCAGCGTTACAGGTGCCAGAGGTCAATTTTGCAACCTTTAGACTGCAGCATGACTTCAATTATGGATATGTGCAAGTTTTACTGAGTCAGGGAACAACTGTAGGACACAAAGCCTGAAGTCTCTTCCTCTATTTTTCAGTATTGTTCACAGACACTGTGCAGAACCACACACGTTTTAAACTGGTATTGATCTTCTAAAAGCTTTTTTTTTCATGATTTTGTATCTACAGCAGCCTGATGGATTTGCTAGAGGAGTAGTAAGTTGAATACAAATAATTTCACTTTGACTGCAACGGGTTTATAAACATCTCAAAATGGCCACTTTTTTGGAAAGCTTTTGTGTTAAATTGTCCAATTACTCCATCTCACAAAATTGAGGGGAAAGCTGGGCTACAGTTCTGACATTACTCATTTCAATTTAATACCAAGAACCACTTTGTTAACTTCATCCTTGCTGTATAATTTCAAGTTCAAACAGCTGCAGCAGTTTGAACTTGAAACTGAACACATAAAGATAATGTATTTCTATCTATCAGATAAAAATACATTAGAAAAACTTAAATTTCTTTCTCCTTACATTATAAAAGACACAAGGTGATAACTTCAACCTTTAGAAAGGCTTTGATGGACTAGTACACACATGTACCATGAGCTTCAAGTTTTATTTTCCTAACAAGCAGAAGGATTAGCAGTACATCCTTGCTTTATCATTTCAAGTTCAAACTGCTGCAGCAGAGAGCCAAAATTGTCTGATTAAACTTCATTGTAAGCGGATAGCAAGTGTCACGGACCACCCCATCAATCTACAGTTAAAATGCCTGCAGGTATAGGAGTTACAATACTTACATGTAAATACAGCAGCATGTCTAAGCAATGTGTACAAATCCACATGGGAATTGGGACATGAATGTGTACAGTGTTTACTGTATTTTTTGTGCAGATTATGCAAACAAATTGCCCTCGTGGGACATTGAATATTCCATGTCAAAATAAGAGCTACTTAGTTTCATCTTCACAGCAGCTCAAGAGGTCAAGGTGGAACAATTTCACAGACGGATGTTACAGCAAATGTTCCCTAATGGTTAAATGGATTCATTTCCTTTTGCTGTTTATTAAGTTGTTTTTAGAAATAAGAACATTTCTGCCTCAAGCCCAAGAGAAAACCTTTCTGCACCACAGATTAAATTTGGGCATAGCAACAGTGCAGACAGACTGAGTCCAGGCTTAGACTGTAGCCTTCAGGGTGTAGAGAGAGAGAGAAAAAGAAGTTATGTGACCTCAGTGGTGGCAGACGCACAGAATATGCAGAACTGTAGACTAAATTACAGTCTTGGCTTCATGTCTCTTTCTGGAACACAACTATCTGCTCAACTCAGCTCTCTTTAGTCACTGTTCCTACACCTGTCAAGCTTTCTGTTCCTACACGGCATGTTTTACCAGCACAGCACATTTTAATACAATAACCCTTTCTACTGAAGTTACCGATATTTTTGAGACAACCTGTCTTCAATTTTGCATAGCAGAAAACACAAGCAGGCTTCTGTTGTCTCAAATGTGAGGACTCTTGCAAGAGGATTTCATCATATGAAAAGAAACAGGTTCCTAAAGCTACAAGTTAGTTAGTTAAGTTATTATATATATAAGTATATATATATATATATAAGTTATTATAGCTAATGTTAGAACTCAACATAAAGCAATATTGCAGATGGTTTTATAGGGACTGAGATAACTTGTCAAATTGTTTTTAATTCACTAAACAAAAAATAGAAGATAGAAGAGATAGAGGAGAGAAGGGAAAGTTCAAAGCATAAACATAGCAGCATATGCTTTATTGTTTATGTTCAAGCAATATGTTTAAAAAAAACACTCTTTTGGGTGACAGGGACCGGAGATGCTTCAGTGTAAAGTTTAAATCCAGTCAAGAGGAAGACAAAGCTTCTTACGTTTTATTATTACAGTGAGCAATAGTAGATCATTTTATCTTCAGTATGATGTACAATCAATAATGCCAAGAGTCCCATAATGTGCTGTAATTTGGGTAATTAGGCTATCTCATTTTAGGATAGTAAAATAAGGATTATATGTCTGTTCTCACCGTTTTAGCCAATCACGTGATGATGAACGCAAGTCAGAGACAAATCATTAAATGGATGAAGTTATGGACATATTCAGTAGCCTATTTGAATACTGCACAATGGTTGGCTATGTGGAGCTTGACCTGATAAGGTAGGCATGTTTAATCTTTATGTTAATGCTGAACAGGCTACAAACTGGGAATTTGTCTGCCCTTTTAAGTCCAAACTCTCAAGCACTTTTCGTGCCTACAGTACCTACTGTAGGGTCTCGACAATGATTAGTTCGACTCGGAGAGAGAAGACAAGTATTTTGCCCTCTTGATGTCCTTGTTAAGTAGCAGTCTTCTCCACTTAAACATTGCAATCAGCAGCATAAAATTCACAACATAGGCTAACATAACAAACCCTCTCATTGTTCTATTTCCACAGACTACTACAGTCTAGTTCAAGTTGTGGTTGAAATTGTTGGTTCTTACTATACAAGGAAACACAAAGACTAAAAGGGCCACTGAAGGTACTGTTCCTAAACATTCACATCACACCTCATTCTGAGTTCCTGCAGTGGAAAATTTCCTTATTATAGCCTTTACTTTATTGAACAGCTATGCTTTCTTTTTTTAAGAATAAGACAAAACTTCCTATGCTAGTCTGCACCATTATATAGAAGCATCTTGGCTTACACACTTTGTCAAAGCCTGAAGAAACATCTGTCTTGCAGGTCTTATCAGGGTTTGAAAGTAATGCCAGCTACTATTCATCCCTTGTTCTTTTTCTGTTGTGTTTCTCGGTTTCAATGGTGATAAAACAAACTCCAGAGTATCTCTTTAGACTGAGCCTTTAGCTCCATGCACACTTTGTAGATAAATCCAAATCCTGACATGCCAGATATGCTAATGGAAGCTCAGCTAGGGCTGGGAAATTGCTGTTTTGTTTGTTTTTGTGGAACAACCAGTTGCCAGTTCCAAGGAACACTCCTTCCTATCTCACATGTAGTTTTCCCTGAAGAGGGCTCATGTGATGGAAAGGACAGCAGAAAACGCTGCAAACCGTTTTGACAGATGAGAATAAATGGTGACACTAGGCAGATGTTAATGTGTACTGTCCCTCTCAGCTACATGCACAAAGCTCTGCTCTTCAAATGCATGTGCCCAAAAGGACAAACATTAGCGCACTCGATCTGTCCGTGGTCTGTCGGCTCCAGATGAAGAGCGTCTGTCTGTGCTGTGCTCTGCAGCCTCCACCATCATCAAAGCAGACCAGAGCGCTTGACCTCGCCCTCGTCTCTACCACAGTTCTTGGGTTAGCCTTTCCTAATTTAACCCCAGTCTGGTTGCCACGGTGAGGGAAGGCCCATCGCCATGGCGCCATGCTGGGCAGGACCTCCCCTGAGGATTCAGCCAGTGACAGCCCTCAGAAGCCACAGAGGATCCCCACCTGACATATCATCCTCTGCGGGATCTAATTGCAGGATCCCATCGAGGAGAACAGCTGTCAGTCATTTGCAGTATTGGTGACGTCCCATTGGTCTGTAATGCTTGAGCAGTAATTTTTCCTAGTTTGGCAATTCTTCCACTCTGTCATTATGTCATGGCTTTTTTGATTTGTTCAAAACATTATTGCTTGGAACATTAATTTCAGCCTAAAACCCAACATTATCACAATTGTCGGACTGGTTATCAGCTTATAGCTATAGTACTACCTGCATGCAGCACTGAAAGCACTGAAGGTGGAATAAAATCACTAATAGTAAGAATAACATCTAGTGTAATATCACCTTAATGTAAAACAAGATAAAAGGCTCAAATGGGAAATTACAACCACATTTGTGGAAATTACTACAAAATATTTAATTCAAGCTTAAATTCACTGTAGTAATGACTTCAGAAGGTAACCATCCACAATGCTGATCGTAACTGGCAGACGAGAAACTTGAAAACAAATCATCTCTCAGCAAATTACATGAGGACTGCCTGTTGACCTGGTGAGGTCTAATGCGATCTAATGCAGTCTGTTTCCTCTAATTACATCCTTCAGTCCATCAGCATGAGCTCTCATGACTTGTTGCCAGGATTCTGAGTTACTGTGCATAGCGAGGAATGCAGCGCGGTGACGTAGGTACTGCAGAATATCTCAGTTACGTAAGGTATGTGCATTTTTTGTAATCACTGATTAGTATTCAGCAGGAAAGTAAGATACAAAAGCGAGAAGTAGAAGCTTTTTTTGCATAGCTGATATTAGTCATTAGCTTTAGAAATAATAACAGGATTCTGCAGGATTCCTGACACAGAGCTACTAATTAACTGTAATCCTAATCCTATCTAAATTACACATTTCGTGGCTGTGATGTTTAACTGCTAAGACAACAGCTGAGTCTGAATTGATTTGTCCAAATACATGATATGGTGCATACATGTGACACCCTGCTTTGGGACTGGGTCATGCCCTATGACAGTAGTGTCTCCTCATGAGGACACGTGAGTGAGCCAGGTGTCTAATTGGCCAATTAGTGTGTCACTCAGTCACATGTAAAGGTCCTCAAAAGCAACAGTTACTCACTGCATTAAAGAACATCCCCTGGTCTCTGTAGGTGTTGAATGAAAGGATTAAGGCTGCTGTAATCTTCTTTCAAGTTTTTTTCACTTAGAGCCTGATGTGTCACACTGGGCACTGACTACTAGAGAGATAAAAGGTTAAAGATGTACTTAAAGCAAGGCAATTTTTTCACTCCCTTTAGTAAAACTCACTGTTGAAATAGTAATGGAGACAAACAGGAGACAAGAGGATTATTTGGGTTAGCTTGGCATCAACATTAATAATTCAAAAGAGATAGACTGGATTGGATTAGATAAGACACTGGTTCCACATCTGAGAATAGTTTGATTATTATTGCATTTTAGAGCTGCTCTGCTAACCCTAACCAAAGTGGATGGAGCGCTTTAATAGAATCATATAATACATTTTTGAGCACAAATTAAAAGTACATTTGACTGATATATTTTGTGTGGTGTTTTAGAAATTGGGGTGTTTAAGCACGTTAAAGTATAGTTTTCTTCTTATGTTGCATTATAGTCTAGTTCAAAACATGCTTGCTATTGCAAATTACTAGGCATATACTTGTAACTGCATTTTCTGGGAAAAAGAATTTTACCGAACTCAAAATCAGTGAAAAAAAATGCGTATAATTAGATTAGACATGAAAGTGATTGCACACTGAAGTCGTATTTTCTCATCTTCATGTTACATAACAAATTTATCAGTCATATTTATATAAAGACCACATGGTTGCACTTCAGTGACTGATATGGTGTAAATACAAATTAGTCACATTTAAACAAACAAGTCCTTGCAAATGCCAACTGTCCCACAATAGCTCTGCCTCCTGACAGCCTCCATCAACTCCTCATCAAGTAGCACTGTCTCCTTCCCCACCTCTGCACCCAGACAGGCTGCGACACCCCTGATTCCGATGTCAGAAATAGAGATGGACAGAAGGAGGACAACGACTGTGAGGAGAAGCACTATGCAAAAGAGCGCAGGAATTTCTATTTGGAGGAGGGGGGGCAAAGACTGACCAGCAGTAGGAGAGACAGAGTAGGCTTTAATGGCATCTTGATGACAGGTTGGATGAGAGTGTGCATGGCTCCTGCAGCAGCAAAGGAAGAAAGGGGCGTAAGACGAGCCATATGGGCTTGTATAGCTGTGAATAGATCTGTGCTCTTAACCCAGCATGTCTCCATACCTGCACTGATGGCACATGATGAGAAACAGGAGCACTGAAATCTCCAGCTGTGCATCAATGTGTAATTTCCGACAAAGCTCGTTATGTTACGGGCCACTGGTTCCCCCAGGCTCGATTTGCTGGGCATGGATGCATAATGTCTGTGGTGGATGAAGGATGTTACTGATGTGGTGGAGAACCAAGAATATTTTTCCCTTTTTCTTTATGATTTACTTGATTTAAAAATGTAAGTTTCATTGTGTTGCTCTTGTGAAAGACATCATTGTGTGCAGAATGAAACACAAGAGCTCAAGAGAGACATTAAAAAACCTTAAGGGAACAGTTCAAATAACCTTATTACCGGTAGCTTATTTTTTGAGTGTTAAAGGAGAAGACCGATACTATTTTATTGTCTGTACAGTGAAATATGAAAATAGCAGCCGATTAGCTTAGCTTAGTATAAAGACTGGAAACAGGGGAAACAGCTAGCCGGACCTTTTTGGATAATATGAACAGCAACTGAGAATAACAGCACAAAATATGTTTTTGGGGATGGAATACTTTTTGTCTGGGATTATTTCTTTCCACTAAGTTTATCTGCCACTTGGAATAGTTTCATATTTATCTGAAGGAGTTGTGTCAAATGAGAAAAGAAATATGAAGGATTTTTACAAATTTGTTGAGCTACTGATTTAATCATTTAGATTTTTCAAGGGTTACCTCATGGACAGACAGAGGCGTGTAGCTATAGATTACATAGTTTCCTCTGTATCTGGTTGTAATCTACCATTTTATGCTGATGACACAGTTTTGCACATTAGTACTTTGTACTGCTTTGCTGAGTTATATCTTGCACTTATTACGGATAAATTAGTTCTCAATGCAGATAAAACTAATGACATGATCTTCATCAGAGCTGAAAACATTGTTTATGACAATCTGGTCCTTTATACTATGCATGGCACAATAATGAAAGAGTTGTGGTACATTTCCGCCAGAGCATTTTTTGATGTGAGGGATCATATTTCAATGTACTCCAAGTTCAAATAAAGGTTAAATGCAATGACTAAATGAATGAATGAATATTGCTGCCTACAGTCATCAGCCACTGTGTAAAACTGGCTTAAAGCAATCTCCATTTTGTTCTCTAAACAGTTTTGCCTGGCAGTTGACACCTGGACCCCACCTGCGTAACAATTGTAGGTCACCACACATGGAAGCAGAAAAGGAGTAGTGCCTTCAGAGAGAAGGCTCTACACTGGCTTTACACACTGTTGAGTTTAAGAGTGAGTCTGTTGCATTATCTGTCCACCTTCTGTTGCAGAACTGCTGGGAGACTAAACACGAGTCACTAACTGTGTGCAATTTGTAATTTTGCACAGGAATGTTGACGCAGAAACCCAGTTTGTAATACTGTAAATGTAAAGATTGTCATATAATTCCATCCATGGGTCATAGCCTCAATCACCATTACTTTACTTTACTTAACATCTATCTATTTAAAGAAAATCTTTAAGATTGCTGCTTTAATTATTGGAAAGTCTATTTTGGAAAGTTATAAGGAAGTGTTGAATGATTTAATGATGAAGTTTTTAAACTGTACTTTAGATTTGCTGTTTTATTCTTAATGAAGTTTTGCCGTGTATACAAAACAGAGTCCATTCAGTGTCTCTGATAAATTGCAAAACATTCTTCAAAAGTACTGTTTTTTTTATTGATCCATGGAAGTGCTACCAATGACTTCTGAGACAGGACAAATAATTTGTGTCCTCATTATTTTTTCCAGAGACATTTTTTGAATGCTTTCTCACTGTCTTGCTCGAGTCGGCTGGTTCTCACGGTGAGCTGTGTGTGTGTGTGTTTAGGCTTAGAGGTTGTAGCTGCAGGTCGGCAGCAAAAGCAAAGAACAACAACCCTAAACAGCTGTAGAAACAGTAACTCGAGCCTGACAGAGACTCTGTGGAAGGCTAAAGAATCGAATTGCATTCCACCAACAACAATACTCTAATATACAATACAAAGATATCACACAAACCAACACTTTTATTGCGTGAGTGACCACAACGACCGGTTATCTATATCAACTGTGTGACAATCCAGCTTTCAAAAACAGAAAGACAGACGAACTGTAACCCCCCCACAAGTATATTGTTCCCTTAAAAATAACTCCACAAACTATAATTTCTGAGTCAGAAACATCTCAGCTGCTGAGTTATATTTTCTGTGTCATGTATAGAAATACCAGGGCTCATGTTCTATGGGCTCAGCACTCTTCCTGGTAGGTGGCCACTGTTATGTGAAAATAATCAATACAACCCACAAATACAAATATGAATCGAGAAACAAACACACACGTTGACTGAACATGTATTGACTTGTGGTCATGGGACAATCCTGTAAGCCCTGAGCTCTTGCTAGATAGTGTGGGTGACTGTAGAAAAATCAATCTATTTACAGCAGACAGAGACCTACATTTGGAGATGGGTGATCAGATTTCAACAGAGATACAGATAGATGGGTGGCACGGCATGTGTGTGTGTGTTTGTGACTGTGTGTGTATTTGTGTTTTTTGGGCCAGGGGGTGGCTTATCCAAGAGATTACCCCTCTACTGGGAAATAGAAGGGGGGGTCGGAGGCAGGTTTTCTTTTCTAAGAGGGTCCCAAATCCGCTCCTAAAGAGTCATGGGATTACAAAGCCGAGATTGAGCCTGTAGATTACTGAGATGAAGCATCCTGTGAGAACCTCCTTAATGTGAGGTGAGGGACAGAGGATTGGGGTTCTCTAAATAATTCACCTCTTTGCCTTTAAAAAACACTGCAAAGCCTTTCAGCACTGAGCTACGGAGGCTTGTTAAAAATTACCACTGCTCTAAAAGGCAAAAGTGGCTCTGATTTTGCTGTTATATATTTATTATTTATGCTGTTCTTATGAGCAGTTTTTAGTTTTTACATGTCAAATCTGCAACATCTTTTAGAGCATTTCCTAAAACTTTTAACTTACTCTTGTACCATTGTTTTGAAAGATATTCATTGTCAAATGGTAACATTTCCAGGTCTGAATATCCTCTGAATATTAAGTGACAAGCATTTAATGAAAATTCAGGAACAGTGTTTTAAAAATAACATACTAATATTGCTTCTCACTCATTCACACGTTGTCACTTGAGGATTAACAAGGCCACAGGTTGCCAGACTAGAGGTCATAATAACCCTGCAGAGAGTTACACTTACGTCAAAAATCAAGTCGCCCGCTCCTTATCTCCGCAGACACACTGCAAACAGTTGAGATTAGCGCCGCAAACTGCTTCGCCTACACGTTTGTTTGGTGGATCTGCTGCTTTTAGCTGATAAAACTATCAGAGCGACGTCTGGCGCAAAGTTACAGCTAATCTCTCACAGTCTTAAGAATGAAAACGACTTCTGTGCAGTAATTCTGAAAAGTCCAGTGTGTTAAATAAGACTGTATTGCTTTGGGACATTAGTGTAATTACTGTAAACATGAAGGACCATTAGTGGAAGCAGCCCCTGAGGATATTTTATATTGTGTGCTACTAAATCAGATCGAGACATAAGATTTTGCAATAGAAATGGTTATTGCTTTAAAATGCTGCATGTAGCACACTTACTGAAATGAGAACAACCAATGATTGACAATCATGGAAGAGAAAAGATTATTACAAGGAGAGCTTTGGGGACATTTGTTTTGCTCTGTGCTTTTAGCTTTGTCTGAAGACATCTGTAAAGCTGATTTTTGGAATAAATTTGAATTTATGTTCATATTTGCTAGTTAGCAGTGCTTTTTCTTGACTTTTTTTTTTGCATATTCATTATTAAGATAAAGGAGGATCACTTCCAAAAATATTGCTCCATAGTCCTACCAGCAGTCAAGTTTCCATGAAAAATCTTCAGAGTCCCTCTCTGGTCATTGATTAAATGACCCCCTACAAAATCTGTATGTATTTAAGTTACATACTCAGAATGAAAATAAGAATGCAGCATGCAAATGGACTCCTTTTCTGACTTTCGTTTTCTGACAAAAGTTGAACATGCATTCTATTGCTCTGATTTGAAAAGGGCTAATCCACACCCTAGTCAGATATGGGTTCAAAGCACAATAATCAGATAGCGTGACCTGTACACAAACACTCCCTTGACCAGTGATCACAGAACGCCCCCTTACAATGCATTTTTTTTCAAATGATACAATCCCATAGATAGCAAGACAAAGATAAGAACTGCTGTTGGGATTCTGTCAGTTAGGGCTGTATCAGGCACTTGAATGTCCTGAACTCCTCCGTTTGTCACCCAAATGTATTGTTTTTCAGACAGTTTTGGATGGACGTGTCTAACAATATGGTCCTGTCCCCAAGCTAGTCCAATAATGTCGCCAAGCCCCTCAGGAACAACCAACATGGACAACCTAATTAACTCTATGTATTGCAAATGTGTGGCACTACGTGATGCAAGTGGTGAACACACTCGTTATTGACTTGTGATCTATGACCCCACTCTCAATCTACCGTTCCAGCAGAGTGCATACTTTGTTGTTTCACGAAGCCTGTTCTGTTGTGGAAATGCCGTGTGTTGAAACAATAAATGTTTATTCCTCTATGTTTAAAACAAATGGACAAGATTTATTGAAACATTTCATATTTAGAATGAAAATAATCCCCAGTTGTCTCAAAAGTGTTTAGATGCAACTATACACTGCTGTTTCCTCGAGAATGTGCAGATCTATGAATCACCTAGACCCAGCTCCAAGCTCACTGACAGCTGCCTTAGTTACACAGTGACAGGTTGTAACATTGGAGTCATTCAGCTGTATATTCATTCAAAAACTATTTTAAGTAATAGTGATACTGAAAGCCCCACCCTCAAAGATAACAGGATTGGTTCCTGAGGTTTTGCACCTTGTGGTGGTGATGATTTGTCCCTCTGCTGGACCTGTAATTTGATGTCACTGTTCACTCACCATGAATGGTCTTTATACATTCACAGACTTTTCCCTGAAAATAAATCACCCTCCAAGGGAGACGAAACAATAAAAAAGTTCATCCCTCTGCTCTTGTATTTTCTGACTAGGCTGTATACTCTTGTGTGTTTACTTCAGACAAGTCACCACATTCTGGCCTCAAGGAGGTGTGGCAGTTGTAGGTAAGTTGTTAAATGAGTTCAGACAGTGTTTTTGTGAGCACATCATTTCTCCCGCAGGTTGGTTTTCCAGATGGGGCTGCTGCTGCTGGAGTGTGTGAGTCACAGCGTCTGTTGAGACGCCCGCCACAACTTCGTCATACCTGAGTGCTACCAGACATGTCTGTCTGGTAGCTTTTACAGCCCGTTCCATAATTTCACCTGTACGTCTTCCCCTCCGACTAGCCTGTGATCTCAGATTTTACAGACAAAACAAGCGGCCAATCAGAAAACAAGACCTGGGGGCACCATTTTTTACGCACGTTTCTCGCTGACTAACCCCATTTTATAATCTCAACAGCCTTGAAACATTGAGCTGTAATCTTGAAGACAAACGTCCCTAAATTCAGCACAGTCCGGCCATTTTGGCTGCATAATTTATGACTAGAGTTGGCCAAGAAGGGTCATAAAGGGGCAGACAATGGAAATCCAACAGCTTACAACATAATCACATGGTAGTTTGTCCCAAAGTCATCATACTGAATTGCATACGACGTCTTTAAAATAGTTCCACTGACCTCATGTGATGCCTTTTTAGAATTTCTTTAGCATACCAAATCCATAAAGAAATAAGTTTGTGGATAACCAAATCTCCCTCAGAGGACTTTCTCAGGGGATTGAGAAAACATCTACGTATAAAACAAATCTAATTTTAATTTTCTTATTGTGTTTCTAACCTCACCAGGGGAAAAGTGTATATAAATGTTCTATTCAGAGCATCTACACCTTTCTAGCATTAACTTTTCCTCTTAATTACCATGTATTAACGCCATAAACCATCCTAAATTACAAAGGTAATCCCACCACAAAAGACTATCTTGGATATAAATGGGGTTTACTTGTTATCTTCTCTAACCATCTCCTGTCCCGATGAGCCAGCAGAGAGAGGGAAAAGCATTGTGGGCTTTGCGTAGCAATTACCACAGGCTCACACAACTTTGTGGGTTGCTTTTGTCTGAAGTAATCACAGTGTATGGAACAGAGCCCAGGGCAAGGTGTGAAGCAGTTTAGTTAGTTGTTGTTGATCAGTGGAAGAGAGAAAATACCACGTCTGAATTATGTCTTTGTGTGGGAGGTGGGGGTGGGTAAATGTTTGTGCTGCACCGTGAGCCAAAAGTGAACCAAATGGCAAAGGCCACAGAGAGACAGAGAGAGTGGAGCAGCCACACACCTGTTTGACAAGACTTCAAGTGATAAAAGAGCTGAACACTGTGGGAGCCGTCTGAGAGAGTTGGATTTATGGTTTGGTTGTTCGATCCCTGGCTTCTCCTGACTTATCAAAGCGCCCTCAGCACTAAATCCTAAAATTGTTCCTGACGTATTTGTTTGAAGAGAAGATACAAGTTGCTTTTGCATTGGCCAAAAGAATGCAGTGTAACAGAAGAAAGAAATACCACTCGACGTTTGTCACTGCAAACAGTTTGACTCGTCGCAGTCGGGAAAACTGCAGGTGGAATTAGGGTTGGCTCAGTTCCATTAATTATCCAAGTAAGTCATGGCAGTGGACCAGCATGCACTGCAAATATGTCCTGCCAACTTTAAGGTCAAACTTTATAGATATACTTGAACTTAAAACAAGTAAATTTAGATAAGTGAGTGTTACTTGATACGATGTTTTAACATGAGTCAAGCTGTTTGTCATTGTGCCACATAAAATCTTGACATAAGATTTCAAGTAGTCCAGTAAAGCCTGATTAATACAAAAGAAGCCTAAAGATGGTAGACCTGTTGTTATATCTGAAATTATAAGTCAAGACAAGGAAGAGGTTTACTTGAATTAAGTCAAAGGGCCTTCCTTAGAAAGCATAAGATTATCTCTATCTTTGGTTACATGTAGTAAAGGAACTAGGAGTTATTTGGGACAAATATGTATACACAATATATGCAAATATAGCCACAAGCCCATCTAACATTTAGCAGCCTAAGATCCAAGTATTTGTCACAGAGCATATAGAGACCCAAAAATGGAGCTAAAATGAAGACATCTTTTGAGCTTTTCTCAGGGCAGAAGGAAAAAAAACTACAAATAGGTAACTGTTCAACTTAATTAATATGTTGAGGTTTGGTTAGGCCTTATTCTGCTGCCTTCTAGTGGCCAAAAATATCAGTCGACCTTATGCTACTTTAAAGCTCAAGTATGGGACCTGACTGAACATTTGTTACATTCAAGCCTTTGTTAAATGAGTTCATGCAATACTGACTGAAGCTATCAATGCTGATGAATCTGTCTGAATTGTACCAGAGCGTTACATCAGTTTTTTGCACCGACATTCTCAGCAATGATTGGCTGAAGAAGAAATAATGACAGAGATGGAGTGGGCAACAGCAGCTAAGAGTATGGTGGAGCTTATGAGGGAAGCATCCAAGTAAAGTTAATATCTTGCTCTTTCAAAATAACTTCTTAGATCATTGCAGAACTAATGATTTCCCCTTTGTCTCTGTTTTTAGTTTTATTTCATCTTCGCCTTTGATCCAAGCAAAAGTATTTCTTCCGGTGCTGCTAGCAGCTCAATATTTTAAAGCTCCCTGAGATGCATTTAAAATTAAACTACCAGACATCTAGTTCATCCAGTTTTGTCTGTCTGCACTTTATACCCCCTACTGTCTCAGCCCCTGTGCAAAGTGCCAGCCATCACTTTTTCGGATGCTTTCATGCTCTACAAACCCCATTTCCACTGAGCATTGCTGAACTGGTGTCACAGATGTGCAGTGTGAACCTCAAAACATCAAATAATCAGCAGGATCCCTCACCCCAGCCCTAATACCACAAAATCACTTCCCTCCTGAGCTTATTTTATTAGTAAGTTACATAAAAATCATTGTTGATGTGTGAGTGGGGTGAGATCTGTTATGACTCAGACTGAGGAGCTGTGGAACAGAACCACTGAGACTCACTGAGTTTCACAGGATTCAAGATGACAGCCTGAAATGTGACTGACACTGGAAACACATGGAAATAATGGAGGCTGGTCAGTTACAAAAAGTCATCTGTCTGAGCTTTGGGGGCATTTGCTCACGTAATTTTCACATTTTATTAGAGTGTGCTGTCAAGTTCAAATGGAAATGCCAACAAAGATGCCTAAATTGAAAAGGAAGCTGTATTGTATCTGAGGAAATATGGCACCAGTAGGAGAGGAAATGGGTGTAAGAAAAAAAACAGGAAATTAAAGAGAAGTAGGAAACCGGAGATGAGGGGAAAACTGAAGCATTTTTTTTTGACAGGGGATGCAGTCAGTTTGTTGCTTTTATTATAAAAGATGCGTTTGGAGTGTATGTGATAGAGGCGAAGGCAGTAAAAAGACAAGTGAATGGAGGAGACAAATGTTTTACAATTTAGAAGTGAAGGGAGCCCCCTGCTGGTCAGAGGAGGAACTTTGGATTACAAAACCAGAATTTTAAAATACAACATTCTAGGGGGTCTCTACGATTGAAACTTTGCCCAAAGTGTGAATCCGCAACTCAGACAAAATGGATTTAAGATGCCCCCACCAACCTAAAGAAACGGATGATGGGGCTACCAATAACCTCACACTAATCAAAATGAAGTAGCCCCAAAATGAGGAAAAGGCTGTTCTCTAGAAGCTTGATTCACTCTTCTCCACTCTGTCATCCATCCATCCATTATCTATACACCGCTTAATCCTCTGCAGGGTCAGAGGGGGACTGGAGCCTATCCCAGCCGACTTGGGCGAAGGCAGGGGACACCCTGGACAGCCTCCACTCTATCGTCCCTCTCTTATAGTCAGTAGCATCAATTAGCTCAGGTGAACTCCATTTTTAAGTCAGATAAAGAACTGGCAGGTAGCAGTAATGCAAGCAGAAGACATGCATTATGCTCATGTGCACTTATCTGACATAATTTTATACATAGTCCATCCTAAAGTAAGTTGTTCTTATCTGAACAGAAAAAACCCCAAATACGATGGTATTGGCATGAAAATGTGCAACACTGTCGGCTTTTTGTACAAGACAGCATTTAAACTTCATAATGTAAAACAAGCAAAGCTTTTGGCATGATTAGAGGGACACAATGATACCTGCATCACCATCAGTATCAACTGGCATCAGCCTAAAATCAATACTGCCTGTCAGGCTAAATGTTTACAGTTTTGTTTGAAGAACATCTAAAAAAAAAAGTAGTTTTTCATGTTTGATGAAGAAGTTTTATTGTGCAGTATTATGTTAATTCCACTACAGGAGAGACCTGATGTTCTCTGTAAGTAACTCAAAAATAAATGTGTTTATTGATCTCTGCAATCAGGAATTGGACAAAATTAGTTGATTTTTTTTTTTTTTGGTATATTAGATACCAGCAAAAATCTAACATCATGCATCCCCAACCTCATCTCATCCGGTTGAGGCAGACGGCTGCCCTCCCTGAGCCTGGTTCTGTCCAAGTACTTTTTTTCACTCCATGTTAAGGAGGTTTTTTACTTTTCTGGTTCCTTCCCGCTGTTGTTGACTGCTCGCTCAAAGGATATCCCAAGGTAACTTTGGACTGTTGGGTTCCCTGTTCTGTTTACAATTCGTAAGGCCTTCACCTCACTATATGAAGTGCTATGAGATGACATATAATGTGATTTGGTGCTATATAAATAAAAACGAAATGAGTTAAAAATAATGTAACAGTGGCAACTTTCACTCATTACCAATTAATTTATTCATAATCCCATGGATTACACTAACTGATCAAATTATTTTAAGACAGCATCATTGTTTTTATTTTGTTTTAAACCCCAGTTGTTCAAAATGTTTTTTTCCTAAAAAAAAAAAAAGGTTCTTTACAGTCACAGGAAAGTAGTATTTTCCTGTATTTTTCAATCATTTGTTGAAACCAGAACAAGGTTGTTTCCTAAACAGTTTGTTGAAGAGAAAAAAAGCCCTGTGGCAACAATTTTGTAGGACAGATGTATGTAGGTCAGAATCATTCAGTTGTAGTCTGAATTAGTCCTACACAGGAGAGGCTCTTTTCATCTTCGTGTCTGTTACTTGTCACCAGTTTTATCTGTACTAAAACAGTGGCCTCTTACTGTGCGAATGGAAAGTGCTTTGATAACATGGTGACATTTTTAAAGACTGTTTTTCAGCTTGTGTGCTTCACTTTCTTATAAAAGTAATAACAGAGTCCAGCTGTAAAAATTGACAGCCATTGCTTTCTCTTCAAGTAATTTTCATGTCGAGAAAGAGAAAGTGTGTGTTTGCATTGTAATTATTTCACACTGCTTTGTCCGAACTGTCAGTGCAATAGTCTTTATTATAGCATACCAGAAACAAAACAGCAGAATAAAACGTACAACAAAGACAAAACCAAAAAAGGATGGAATATAATGCTGTGATAAACCACTTTGTTTTTCAATTTGCATAATTAGAAATGCCAAAAAGTCACACTTTGCACATTTCAGTCTCAGTCACAATCAGAAAATTCATCATATCGGTGAACATGACATTATCTCACCAAACACACATTCATTTTTATATATTTACTATAATTGCGCAGAACATTTTGCATTCCTGATATCGGAGGAAAACTTTTTAAAAAATATATAAATGCTTGCACAATATTATGTAATAGTTACTTTGCACTGCCAGATCTCCTGACTGTAATCTCCTGCCCCCTGAACAGGTTAAGTGAGATAATCCTCACCTAATCCAGCTATCATGCCTTTAATCTCTTAATCCAGTTTTTTGCTAAACTACAGATTAGATCAAGTGTGCTGACAGGTATGAAGGCCCATTTTCACGGTTTAAGAAGCACTTTGGGCGAGTTGATATCTCCATACAACCATCAATAGAGGACTGTTGTGTGTTTCCAACACCAGGCTGGTGAAATAATACATCTGATGTTACTTACGTCTACCACACTGGCTGTGGGAAAGAGACAACTGTAGGCAGATGTGCATAGTACCTCCACTTTATCTCCAAGGCAAAGTTAAGAATTCATCAATCAGAGTAACTGTCCTTTACTGCAAGCTATTTTAGAAGTCCCTTTTGTGAAGCAATACAAAGCATTGTGTTTCTCAATCTTTGGTTCAGGATCTAACATTGGATCTCTGGGAATGCAGACAGGGTCATGGGAGAGTTCATTGTTACTTGAAACTTGCTTATAATGTATGTAAGAATCCCTTTTTACTCTTAAAAACTGAAAACAAATACATGAATGGAACTTAAACAGGGTCATGGGGAAGTAAATTTTGAAAACAAATAACTTTTTGTGTTTTAAGCAACTGTAAATTATCCATTGATAAATAGTAGTGGTCTAAATCAGATATTTCTGAACCCAAATGTTCAGAATCTGATAAAATAAAAAGGGACTTCTACAATAGCTGGCTGGTTTAGTTACAGGACATCCTGTGTAAACTTCCTCCATCCCTCTACACCTAACCCCTTCCTTCATCCCCGTTTATATCCTCTTGATTTCTCCTTTGCAGGCGGCTAGTTGGTCTTGGTCGCGCTCTTGGTCTTCAGCTCTGCCAGCTTGCTGGTAACAAAGTTCCACTTGAAGGATGCGTCCTCGCTGCCTCCTCCTCCCAGCGAGACGTATTTAGAGAAGCTGTTGTTGCTCCTTCCTCCTCCTCCTCCTCCTCCTTCACTCACCTCTCCCTCAGCAACCTGCCCATCCTGGTTCTCTTCCCCTCCGGCCTCCGTTAACCCCTCATCACTCTGCCCTGCTGCTGCTGCTTCATTTGTAGCAGAGGTGGCAGCTGCAGCAGCTTCGGCCTGCTTCTTGGCAGCCCAGTTGGTGGCGAAGCTATCCCAGAATCCTGTGCGCCTGTTGGGCCGAGGAGGAGGCTCCTCTGGCTTTACTGCAAGTGGACTGAGAATTCACAGGAAGTAGTGGGTGCTTTGGCTTAGGAGTCACCATTTTCAACTTACTGATAGGTTTGCTGATTTAAGATTTAACTCCAGTGCTTTACACATTAGTCATACAGACTGGTATTTAAACAGATCTGATATAAATTGACAGCTTAGGAAAGAAACTTGCATTTTTTGCCAAGACTTGATACAGCTGTCATGTCTTCACACATATGAAACTATAGTCAGCAATGAGTTAGCCTGTTTAGCCATTTCCCCCTCATTTTTCAGTCTTTATGCTAAGCTAAGCTAACCACCTGTTTGAAGTGGATACAGTGGTATCAGTCTTTTAATCCAACTATCAGCAAGAAAGTTAATACACATTAGCTCTCAAAATATTTAATTCTTGCTTTGAATATATTTTTTTTACATTAAATGTTGCTAGTCTTTATCATTATTTATTAAAATTCTAATCTGATTCTAACTAAAAATTTCCTATGGTTGTGATCTAAATTTGAAACTATAAAATGCCCGATCATTCCACAGACCAGCTCTATTTCTCCTACACAAACCACACAGCATGTTTTAAGTGCAGCTATGAAATCCGACCATCGGAAGGACATGACAGATGTCAACAAAAGAGAAAGATTTCCACTCACTGGTCAGCGACTGGCGGGCTCTCGGTCTCCTCTAGAAGCTGGTGTTCATCGTCTTTGTTGAAGAGAGATGATAGTCTGTTCCAGCTTTTAGCCCCGGCCCCCTGCATCTGGACACACACAACACAAGGTCACAGGTCAAAGCAGGGTTGCATTTAGTGCTTTCAAAGGGTCACTAGAATGATGGACTCTCTGATACTTGTAGAGGAGGCTTATTAGCTCTTATGATATTTTTAAGTTAAGTTTTACACTTCATTTTATACCTGTTATTATTATTGTTTGAATATAGAATACCCTAAAAGTCTTTGCAACAGTTGTAAATATTCACATACTTTCCTGGCCAGTTGAGAGACACCAGTGGGCCCCTCATCCTCCTGCACTGGACTCATGTCGTTCTCCACCTCTGTGACCTGCAACAGCAGCAAAATTGCCAAAATTCACTTATCCACACAACAAAAACTCCGAATTCATTTACAACATGACGCTAATCTAGGTGCAAAGGATTTGTGCACATTAGTCGCCATCTAGTGTACATTGCAGATACTGCAACCTGTAGAAAACTCAGGACAAGACCTAAAGATACGCTCATCGAGAGGACTAAATACACAGATTGTGTGAAACTGAAATGTTTTTTTTAATCACGTTTTCTTTAATGCTGTTACCTCAATAGTATTTCAACGCCGATGTATGTTTTGACTTGAGGAAACACTTTGGCTGTCTCACATTTCACAAATGCGTGTGAAGCAATGGCGACTCAAATAGCAGCGATGACACCTCTGCATATCTTTCTAAATGGAAACTATCTCCCTTTACACACATGGTATTCCCTGTTGTCCTTGCAGATGCCCAAACGCTGCAAGAGAGCACAGTCAGGAGTCTGTCAGCTGGCAGATTTGAGCATGCCCTGAGGACCTGGCTATCTGTCTCGCCCTCTTGTCAGTCGGAAGGCCAACTAATCCGTTTGTTCAGCTCCTGTGCGGGATCGAGTTTCTCAGCTCTCCAGAGATCTGGGTCAACGCAACACTGTCTGCTTCCCCGGTACCAAATCCTAGATAGAGTGTGAGTAGGTGGTGCAGTAGCGCTATGAACACCAGTAGTGGAAAAAAGTTCTCAGATACATTATTTAAGTAGAAGTATCCAACACAGCAAAGTAAAAATACTCCATTGCAAGTAAAAAAATTGCATTTAAAATCCCAGTCCAGTAAAATTACCATCAGTGATACAAAGTATAAGTAGCATTTTACTGCCAGAGTTGGTACAAGTGGAGCAAGTTTTAACTACTGTATAGTTTTGTCTAGAGGTTCTTAATCTAGGGGTCTAATCCCTACAAATGGTCACATGATAAATCTGGGAAGCCATGAGATGACTAACAGACTAAGAAAGAAGAATAAAAGGTTCCGGTACACCTCCAAGAGTTATTTAAATGAAAAACCCTTAAACATCTGAAACATGACAAGGGTCCTTTACTAAACACTTCTTTTATGTAAGGGGCTACAAGCCATAAAGCTGAGGAACAACTGGTTTATCCTTTAAAAATATGTGTTAGGTACAACAGCCTTAACCTAAAGAGTAACTCTGGTGTCTAGATAAAAGTAACGGAGCAAAAAATACAATATTCACCTCTGAAATGTGGTGGAAGTATGAGAGATATACCTCAAAATAATACTTAAGTACAGTACTTGAGAAATGTACTTGCTTTTAATGTTGCTGTGACTCCAGTTACAAGCAGTTTTATCACTGCGGTGAGAACAAACCATGATAGTCAGTTTACTCACAGTTCACAACAGCTTCTTGGCATATGAAGCAACTTTTGAGCCTCTATTTAAAAATGTACCTTAAAAATGAAATGTAATATGTGATGTATGCAAATTTGCATGATGGTGTACATAAACACAGTTTCACATGACAATAATTTGCAGTCATGTTTGCAAAAAATTCACAAGAGGAAGTCATTTGCAGGCCTAACTTCTGTCTCAAAGTTCCCATTGCAGACAACAGAACAGCCCTGCTAGCTCATCTAGCCCACTGATGAATAAGATATGATCAGCAAAACAAAACCTGCTGACTTTCTGACTTCGGTGCCAACAGCCACGTCAACTTTCTCATATTTCACCTTCTTTCTGACACTTTAACATATAGATCAGTGAGATGAATAAATGTGCAGAAAGGTGTAAGTTCTGTACCTCTTCAGCAGTGTCCTCCTCATACTCAGGATTGAGAGTCTTCATCACTTTGCTTTTATAAACCTTCCACATTGGATTCATGATTGCACTAATAGACGCTCAGCACTCAGACCCTGTGAAGACCTCTTATTCCTCTGTGGTTCCACCCTCCACTGAGTCTCCACTTCCAAGCCTCAGCTCGTCTCAGTTGGGCCGACTTTCACCTGTTTCCATGCGTAGTGTTCGACAGCAGATTGCAGATGCAGGGAACTTGTTCAGAGCTGAGGCCAGAGCTTTTTCATGCTGCTTCTCCTCGTCAGATTGTGTCTGCCTCGTCAAGCCAACGGGGTTGACAGCTGCTTTCGTCCCCACAGAGTGTCTGAACAGGTAAAGCTAGGAAGTTGGGCTGCTTGTGCGTGCACCCACGCAGGTGTACACACACACTAACATTTAGCGTCACGGTTCAGAATCCCTGCCTTGGTTACCTGGAAACAGGTGTGGATTTCCTCATTTATATTTTAGAGGGTCCAAAGCCAGAGGTCCATTGTCAGCCGGCGTCGGTAGCTTGGCTCCTGTAACCCTGCACATGCACGCACAAGTACAAATTCACACTACTGCCATGTTTAGTGTTAGAAGCAAAGTTTTTTTGTGATTATAAAATGACAGGAGTTCTGTGCATTGTCCAAGTTTATGTTTTTTTTTCCATATCTGAAGATGACACCTACTTTGCAAGGTCAGTCTTCCACAGTGGACATTTTGGGAAAAGTCCTGCATTGATCACTTGTAATCTGAGCTGCATTTTATTTAGTTTATTTATGGAAACTCACCCATCTTCCTCTGTTACCTGGCCACTTACCTGACATCCTCCCCCTCTGCTCCCATTGGTTGCTGCAGCATGTCAGTCAAACACAGACGAGATTCAGGTGCACTGCAACTCTTTTTGTGACTGGTCGCTTGGTAACCTGAGAGGCCTGGCTAGTGTCATGTAGATAAAGAGAGATGTATAAAGCTCTGATGACTGATAGGATTTCACCAACCACCCACAATAACAGATATACACAGGCTTTTGCTTACGTGGCTGCTAATATCTGAGATAAACCAATATTTAATTTTAAAGTGAAACAATCATCTCTACTGCAGCAATGGACTCAAACAACTGTAATATTGTACCTCCCACTGGCTAAAGTAAAGCATTGATCATAATCTTGATTATACATGAGAGGAACTCGATCTAACTGCTCTATAGCTCTCCTATTCCTGGTTTTGATTACCATACATAGTTCGACGGTAATGAAGCTGTAGGGTCAGGCAGATCCATAAGAGCGACATGCATTATGAATGCAGGCCCGTGGACGACACGTCTGCACACACAGACTGATGCATGTTGGTTGTTTGAACTTCAGCCAGTTTGGTTGCGGCTGGAGCAGCTCAGGTTTCAGACTGGAAAGGTCACACCCAAGTATTTATCAGAGTCAACACACCACACAGAGGCAGGCGATTGTTTGATGAGCTGCATGTGTTTTAATATATTATATAATGAATCTACTAAATAGCAAAACCACTAAATTTGTGGATATTTAAAAATAAAAAACAATATTTTGGAATAACTGGAACATGGATTCAGCATGGTGTTGCTTTATCTGGATTTTAAGTGCATTTGCATATTAACAAATGATTATTTCAGTTCTCACTATGGTTGACAGTTTACTCTGCATGGCTGAATGAATACATGTGATATTTTTTTTCTGAAATGATCTTTCAGAGGCCAGATTCTACCTGGGACACATCTACCTGTATGCTATACTTAAACATAGTTTTGAGCAGCTGGTATTTTATTATGATACCTAATCTATTGTACTGTATATTTAAGAATGGAAATATTACATTTTTACCTTACTACATCTATCTAGTCTTTTTTATATTTTCCAGAAAAAGGTGTTTTCCTTACAAAATAATGTGATTAGCTCAAAAAATAAAATGTATTATTATAATTTCATCTACACTGTAGCATACAAAGAAGCTACAATAAGCAACACCTCAATCCACAACCAAGTTACTTGCTGCTTGCACATTATCACATCAATAAAAATAACCCAGTAATATATTATATACTGTCACAACCCTGAGGAGTTTCATACAGCATAGTAAGTAATTTTAGTCCATACTTAAGTACACTTTATTTTTGCTTAAGTTTCATTTTGCATGCATAGGATCCAAACTACTGAGTTTAAGCATTGCATTTAGTAAAAAATAAAAAATAAAGTTTTAAAACTTCTGGCACTGCTCCACTATTTTTTATGGGTATTATTTAGCATTTATTCATTTGATGCTCGATAAATCATTTGTTTTCTTTCCATCATGCCACTTTAAACCAATTATTCACTCAATCTATTGTTAAATACCACGTGAATTTGACACAACAGAACATAATAACCTGACTAAAGCAACCCTTTCTTGCACCTCTATAAATCTGCTTCTCTCCTTTATTTTGCTTCCGTTCTCAGTTTCATTTACACTGCCATTTACTTATGCATTATATTATCCTCGACTACTCATCGGTTCTCCAGACTAGATACAAATAGCCTTAGATTACCACTAGATGGCTCAAGAGTCCCTTCCAGTTTTGAACAACTGTTTGGGGACAACAGGAGGAAGCCAGTATATCAGAGGTGCACTCTAAGAAATGATTCATGGGGTTAGTTAGTTGAGCTTAAATCAACAGCTTTTTCAACATAAAATAATAAGCTTGTTACATGGACTAATTGTAACAAGTTGATAACTTATTTTAAGAAGTTGGTCCAGCTGAAAATATATCATGAATGAGTTTCTACCAGATCAATACTTGTGTGTAGTATAGGAATTATGTTACAGTCTAAATAATTAAGGATGCAGTATCAATATTTACACAATAGGCATATGTGAACATTCTATTGTGGTAAACAGACCTGCAATTAGTGAAAAAGAAACATCGGATTTTATTGATTGTCTTCTGTACATGGCAGTTAAAAAGATTTTATGCATAGAGCATCTGTGTCTGAATTGTGATTAATGTTCTTTGATTTTATGCTTCTTCAAATTCAGTAGAGTCAAAGTAACATTTTTATTACAGCTGACAGTAAAGACACACACAAACACACACACATACGGACGCATGTGTGCACACACACACACACACACACACACACACATATTCAGATCAGCCACAACATTATGACCACTGACAGGTGGAGTGAATAACATTGATCATATTGGTACTATGTGGTGTTCTGATGGAAAACCTTGGATTTTAACATCTGTGTTGATCAGACTTAGACACCCAAATAAACATCATCCCAGAACAAGCTCACTCCTTCATGCAAATGGAAATCCCAAATGTCATTGGCCTATTCCTGCAGGAAGACGCACCCCACCACATGGAAAAAACATCAAACAATCAGCAACATGTTGAGGAACATGACAATGGTCCAACATGTTGATTTGACCTCCAAACTTCCTACAGCCCATTCTGATCAACCATCAGCAGGATGCAGTGGAACAAGTTTGATTGACAGAGACCCCACTGCACAAGCCAGAGTACCCAAAGGATCCACTGCCAACATCCTGGTTCCAGACCCCATAGGACACCCTGAGAGGTCCTCTTGTTCATGCCCAATGGTTCAGAGCATTTTTGAGCCCATAAGGGGGACCAACACCATATTAGGCAGGTGGTCATAATGTTATGTCTGATAGGTGTATGAAAGAGACTCATGCATGTGTTTATTTGAGATGATGAGATGATTCAAGATGTTGATTTGACCTCCAAACTTCCTAGACCCCATTCTGATCAAGCATCAACAGGATGCAATGGAACAAGTTTGACTGGCTCCACTGCACAACTCAGAGTACCCAAAGGATCCACTTCCTGGTGCTAGACCCCATGGGACACCCTTCCCACCAGTTATACTTACCAAATGTGGTCCACTAGGTGGTTCACATTCTACACCCAGGTCCAAGCCAGCGAGCCGGGCTTCTTACCTGTTTAAAGTTTGAAAATAGGTTGATACATATATTAGTGCTGTCAATCGATTAAAATTTTTAATCGTGATTAATCGCATGAATGTCATAGTTAACTCGCGATTAATCGCAAATTAATCGCACAATTTTTATCTGTTCTAAATGTCCCTTGAATTATCATTTTATACAAGAAGGAGGCGGAGAATTCACGTCAGCTGTGTTTGGCCATCAAGTGGTATTACAGACTGGATGTGCTACGATGAGAACTCAGTTCACTCTGACAACACACACAGATAACTCTGGTCTTGTCAATCGTCATGCGCGCACCCCAGGCCGCCGACGCCTGGCGGAGCATCTGGATCAGCGTCACGCGGTTCGGGACCCGGAAAAGGAGCGGACAGAAAGGCGAGCGAGAATATTGCTGCTGTACCACCACCAGCAGGAGATCCTGTCTGACTCCGACAGCAAACACCTCCCTCACCCTCGACCTCACCAACCATGCCCCCGCCTCACCCACCCCTGCCCGCGTTAATCTCACGATAAAAAAATTGACGCCGTTAAAATTGATTTGCATTAACGTGTTAATAATGCGATATTTTTTATCGATTAAAATTTTTAATTGCGATTAATCGCATGAATGTTATAGTTAACTCACGATTAATCGCAAATTAATCGCACATTTTTTATCTATTCTAAATGTCCCTTGAATTATTCGCGTCAGCTGTGTTTGGCCATCAAGTGGTATTACAGACTAGATGTGCTACGATGAGAACTCAGTTCATACTGACAACACACACAGATAACTGTGGTCTTGTCAATGGTCATGGTCAAATTAATCGCAAATTTGCGATTAATTTAATCGCAAATTAATCGCACATTTTTTTATCTGTTCTAAATGTCCCTTGAATTATCATTTTATATGAGAAAGAGGCGGAGAATTCGCGTCAGCTGTGTTTGGCCATCAAGTGGTATTTCAGACTAGATATGCTACGATGATAACTCAGTTCACTCTGACAACACACACAGATGACTCTGGTCTTGTCAATCGTCATGCGCGCACCCCAGGCCGCCGTCGCCTGGCGGAGCATCTGCATCAGCGGCGCGCGGTTCGGGACGTGGAAAAGGAACCGACAGAAAGGCATGGAGGCGAGAATATTGCTGCTGTACCACCACCAGCAGGAGATCCTGTCTGACTCCCACGGCAAACACCTCGCCCTCGACCTCGCCAACCATGCCCCCGCCCGCGTTAATCTCGCGATAAAAAAATTGACGCCGTTAAAATTGATTAGCGTTAACGCGTTAATAACGCGATATTTATGTATGTATGTATGTATGTATATATATATATATATATATATATATATATATATATATATATATGTGCAAGTGTGTTGTTGCCTATGCCTCCATTTCTGACTCCATTTCCACTAGGGGGAGACAGTAAATCAATCCTACGCTAGTGTATTGCTGGAGATATGAGGAACAGAATGTACAGAACACAGTGTACAAATACATTACACCTATAAACATGCTCTCATGCCCCCATGTCAACATGCAGGGTCCTTTAAAGTCCCCTTAGAGATCAACAACTGCATTTTTGGTCTAATTACAAGGTAATCTTGTGAACAAAGTGATGCTTTCTGCAAAAGAAGGCTGGAGCATACCATCTGAACTTCTTTTGTCCAAGCAGACCTCCTGCCAGCACAGGGTGAAGCACTGTGAGGATGGAGGGAGAGGATGTAGTCATGGCTGATCTGTCACTGGAACAGATTGTCAATAAGTCTACATCAGCAGCCAGAAACACAACCACAGGAAAGAGGAACATCACTAGATGAACTAAAACATTATTGAGTAAAGTGTTCAACACCTACAAGTTATTCAGTGAAATGAGCGGTAAGCTGGGTTCTCCCATCAAGCTGTTTGGCACTTTTATAAGGCTGACATCAGCAGCAGTTTTGTTAAATTTTTGCTAGAATGTACATGGAAATGTGCATTTTTAATGTAATGTTTCAAAGTATTCTCAATGTGTTAAGTAAAAGGAGCAACAAAATTGTGAAAAAATACCAAATACAACGAAATTCAGGCCCTACAATGTATTTGTACTTGAGTAAAAGCATGTCAAAAAAATAATTGGCAAAAAACTCAAAGTAGCAACCAAAAAGTAAAAGTGCATAAATATTATCAGCAATGATACTTAAAATATCAAATGCTAAAGCTCCAATGATGCAAAAAAAGTAATCTTATGAGTCTTATTTCATATTTTATTTTGTCGTCATTAATAGTCATCTTAAAGTAACACTTTAATGTTGAAGCTGCACAAGGTGAAGCTAATTTTATTTTCTGTATAATCTGAATTTTAACATCTAAAAATGTGTTTCATCTTCATTTCCGATCTTAATTTGAACTCTTAGCACACAAAGTAACTAGGAATTTAAAATGCAGCAAAACTAAATTTCTCTCCCAGTACACAGTTATTTTTCTACTGATAAATGTATGGTTGCATTTGAGTGTAATTTGTCAAATTGAAACAAGTTTTAACTTATTTATATGATATTGAGTAATTTATTATATAACGTGTTATATTTTATTAGTTCATTAATGATTTTGTGCTTAAAATGTTGTTTTCCATAGTAGCCATAGCTGCCAAATAAGTAGCACAGAATAGAAGTACAAGTTGTTGAAAATAGTACCCACATACCACTGCCTATTGTTACTCTGAATGCGTGAATAATGATATGAAAATTGCTGCAGAACTATCAATAGGCTGTACTGAACATGCACCACAGGAAACACTCAGAGGTCAGCACAGGTGAACTCCATCAGACTCGTTGCTAATTTGGAGTCGAGACTCACATCTGTGCTCGTCCTTCTTCTCAGGCCCCATATGCAGTATCCTGTCACTCCCTCTCACGTGTCCAAGTAGCACTCTTTCATTTAATAGGCTGTTGTTCAACCTTCTGCTGCGACTTGGTTTGAACTTTAATATTCCACCTCTGTGTGCGTAATTGTGTGTGTGTGATTTCATAAAGCTGTTGCAAATGTATTTTTTCACCAGACAGAATGTTTCCACCATAAAAATAGACCTGAATGTACAGATGGAGCCACAGGAAGCTAAGAATCGGCTGGGCTTCAGTCGGAGCCATGTGTTGAACTGGGGTACCCTTTGCTCTATTTACTCTGCTGTGTCTAGTTTCAGAAAAAGCTGAGTTATATACTGTAGTGTTGAAGGTCAAAGTACATCTGATTTAGCAAATGCAAGTTAAAAACAGATTACCTTTTAGGCCACAAGTGTGTTGATCAGTTGATTGATGCTGTGAAATTTCAGTATGTAGGTCAGTCGGTCAGATTGCAGGACAGCTGTTTGGTCTTCATGTAATACAGTACATCTTATAACTAGCTTGACATTTTGAGAAATATCTTTTTTCCCCCAAATGCGACAATGTCCACCATTCAACACATTTCAATTCCACCAATCAACATTTTATGTCCCATTTGTTTAATTAAACTCCTGCACTGTTAGCTTGTCACCTCGGAAGTCCTCTCTGCCAAGAACTAATCAAGCACATTCCAGCAAACTGTGGTTTTTATTCTTCAAATTTTGTAAGCAATCAAGACTTGACAAGTTAGTTTGTGATCTTAGAAATGCTGTTAGGTGGATTTTGTTGGGAAAGAGCCAGATTTTACAGTTTTTTCTTGTTTGCAGTCTTACAATTAGGTTTGTTTTATGTTTAATATTGTAGGATTTTAACCATAACGTTTAAATTTGTCATCCAATTTAGACATTATGTATGATATGGCATTGTTGTGAACATTAATAATTAGATTAGATAATTAGATTAATCTTATTTTTCTATTTGAAAGCACTTTGGCTCAACATCTGTTGTTTTAGATTTGTTATTTAAATAATGGAGACTATTTAAACATGTGACCTAACACTATGTGCTAGGTCACATGTTTACTATGTTTGCTAAAATGTCGTCATGCGTTAAAATGAGTCAGGTGGATGACATACACTTTGTTTATGCAAATGAAAGAAAAAGCCTAAATGTAAATGTAACACATCACAAGGTTTGTTGGTTGGTATGGCCTAATGAGTTGCATTAGTTTGTACTTTCAAGAACAATCCCACTCAAAATGTAGACCAGACAAAAATTATTTAAAAGTTTCAAACTGCATTGTGATGGAAAACGAAGCTTGATAAAGTCATCTGTAAGACACATAATGAACATATAACTTCTGGAAAAGGTTAGATTAGTAGAACTTTGCTCTATAATATAAAAACACCGACAAGCCACAACATTCTGACCACTGACAGGTGAAGTGAATAACATTGATCATATTGGTACTATGTGGTGTTCTGATGGAAAACCTTGGATTTTAACATCCATGTTGATGAGACTTAGACACCAAAATAAACATTGCCCCACAACAAACACACTCCCTCATGCAAATGGAAATCCCAAATGTCACTGGCCTACCCCCACAGGAAAATGCCCCCCACCACATGGAAAAAACATCAAACAATCAGGAACATGCTGATAAACATGACAGTGGCCCAACATGTTGATTTGACCTCCAAACTTCTTCAGCCCCATTGTGATCAAGCATCAACAGGATGCAGTGGAACAAGTTTGACTGACAGAGGCCCCACTGCACAAGCCAGAGTACCCAAAGGAACCAGTGGCAACGTCCTGGTGCAAGACCCCATAAGACACCCTGAGAGGTCCTGTTGTCTATGCCCAGTGGTTCAGAGAATTTTTTAACAGATCCAGAAGGCAGGTACATTATTATCCAGGCAACAATTTTTTTATAAATTATATACAATTGCCAATCTGTATGCTCCTAATAATGACGATCCAGCCTTCTTTCACACAGTTTTTTCTCATTTAGCAGACCTATCTGCGAACTCAACAACTCTTATTGGTGGTGACTTCACCTTATGTGCTCAAAAATGGTTCAGAGCATTTTTGACCAAATAAGGGGGACCAACACAGTATTAGCCAGGTGGTCATAATGTTATGTCTGATCGGTATATGAAAGAGACTCATGCATGTGTTTATTGTTGTTTTGGTATACACACTTGCATGTAACATAACACAGTGATATGCCCCTTGCATAACCAAGATTGCTCACACATATTCTTCTATGTACGTCTGATGTTTTACAACGCCCTGCAGACGTTTTACTTTCAGTGCAGTTGCTTCCTGTCGTGCCAACTGTTGTGTAGCACACAATAAAATGCCTAATCACAGACCCTCGCGGCTTCCAAAACAGACTTTTACTGTTGACATGTTTCCATCTTCATCTTGGCATCAGGCTCAGGTTTTATATAAGATTTCTCAAGGTCATTAGTCATTGCCTTTTTTGCCACTTACTACACTGATTACTGTATTCACACATGCTCATACACATCTATGTGGAGAATTGCAGTGAATGCCTTTGCATGTGAATACAGCATGAGAAATGAAGGGACACTTCTCCATGCACTTCCTAGATTAAGTTTCTGACTTGTTTAGCTCTTTAAACATCTGTCTGTGTGGATTCTCAGATTCTTCGATTCACAAGCTAACTGTATTCCCTCATGATGAGAGTAAAGGAAGTGTCGAGGCAGTGGAAACTTCAAGGGACACATTGTAGAACACAGTAGCACAAAAACAGTGCAGGAACACAAACAAAACTAGATAACTTTAAATCTATGCCTCATATCTCTACACCGATCTATCCAAACTCGGTATGGATGATCCCAGTTCACATTTCATATCATTTGCATGCACACAATGCTCCAGTTACTGTGAAGTACTCAATGAACTCAGTCCATCCTCCAGCAACACTATGTCTTTGTTGTGAGCTGCTGGTGTACAAAGTTTTTTTTAAAGTCCTGACCTCTGTGTCGTCTTTGAATACACACACACAAGCAATATTATTCCTCTCACACAGGTTATCCTTTCAAAACAGGCCCTGCTGAAAAGTGGATCTGTCAGTAAACACTAAAGCTTTCCAGTGACTGAGCGGGCACAGATGATTAAATCACCCTTTCATCAGCAGGGAAAGGCTGAAGCAGTCCACTGACCAGCTCATCGCAGCTGATGCAAACCTTTAACATTCTGGTGCTGGGATCAAATAACGAAATACTGAAGGTTATTGAATAGCATTATGTTTAACGAGAGTGTCGATTGTCAGTTGTCATTGAACAGGTTGATAAGTCCGTCAAAGTAGCAGGCAACACTGGGTTGTTGGATTGGTGGGTTTATGCACTTTAATATTGATAATATACATAATGTCATAAACCAAGAACCATATTGGAATCTCTCAGAACTCTACCTCTTAGTCTACAGCTCACCAGGTTTAAAAGTGATGTAAATATACAGACCGGCTGCTGCTGGTGCAGAGGTTGTGAACTCACAGACATGACATTAGAAGAAAGATGAGGTCTCATCATTTCATACAAAAACAATATTTTTTTGTACATTTTAAACCATAAACTATAAACTCTGGAAACATTCCAGCAGTTTTCTGAAAATTCCATTTATTTGCCAAGTCACCAAAGTATTTTTACTCAAGTACTGTGCAAATTTAAGGTACCTGTACTTTACTTGAGTTTTCCATTTTATGCAACTTCATACTTCTACTGTCCTTCCATGGCAGGGGACAGTTTGATACTTTTCACTGCACTACATTTGTCTGACAGTTAATAGTTACTTTTCAGATTACCATTTTTAATACCCTTCTTAACCGGTGAAAATCACATATCTTCACTTTTGGTGACTTTGAATGTTTTTGATCAATTGAAATTATAAGTCACAGCAGTAAAAAGCAACATATGCAGCAGCAAAATTAATCCAATAATAGTGAAACACTGTAAGGGAATATTTTATTGCATGACCACTTCTACTTTGCGTGCTTTTAGTACATTTTGCTCCTAAAACTTAACATATTTTCACTTAAATAAGATTTTGAATGCAGAGCTTCCCCTTGTAAAGGAGCATTTTTTCCACTCAAAGTCACATAACATACACTGTAATCTAACTGAATATCAAATGTAGAACAGTGTGAAACAATTCTCCATTTAAATGTCTCATTATTCATTTTGATGTTTGGTTGTTTTTTTTTAGGACTATGTAATGTCCTTATGCCTGTGTAGTTCTGCTGTTGCAATGTTTGACATCTGGATGGTACATTTTGACAACATGACACAGTCAGGTCATTACAGTTAGAAGAATCATAGGTGACAGAAGTTTGCAAGTGAGTTAGAATCCCCATGAAACTTGCTTACTTACTTCACAATAACAGAAACAGATCATGTTTTGCATTTACCTGTGTGTTTGTGTGCACATCACTAGTTTGCATAATCACACAGTCTCAGGATGCCTTAAGGACATAAAGGAGCTATTTTCAAGGAGTTGCCTGTTCAAATCCCAACCCCTTTCTCAGGCTGTATATGTGGTTGCATGCTTGTCCATACACTCTGGATGTAACCTGCTCAAACCGGCTGTGAAGCGCCCCCACAGCGGGCTTGCTGTTTTGCTCAACAGGAATTTGAAGTTCTCCACCAAGAAGAAAACACACATACAGTCACACAGTGGGATTTTAAAACTCTGCTGTCGTACAGAAGTGATAGAATCAGACATTTAAGCGGATGTCTCAGAAGGAAACACACAAGCGCATGGCTCCATACACACGAGTCATTAAAACATCAAGTGAGGAGCTCTCAGAAGCACACACTGTACAGTAAGCTGGGAGATACCACAGATAGGTTGCTTTGGACATCATAGGTCTCAGTGTTTACTTCATAAACAATGCAGAGCTTATGATGTTGACTTCCTCACAGCCTACTTTCTGAAAACCAATCAACATTCATGCATGCATGTGTATGAGCATAGTTTGTGTCATACATTTACTTGTATAGATTAATCATATGAGAGCATCTTAGAAAGCAAACATCATCTGTACAGATGACAGAGCCATGAATCCTATTATGTAATAGGGCCAAGGACCAATCACAATCTCCCATCCAGCTTTGCAGCATCATTATGGAGCACATACAACTGGATCCTCTCATCCTCACCAATCCTGAAGCTTTGAAACTAATATATAATTTCAGTGACAGCTCTGTTGGCCAGTGAGGAGCCTCTTTGGCCAAGAACAAAGTTAACAGCCTGCAGCGGCTGTAAATTTACTGCTGGTGAATGTCCTGGTGGTTTTAGCTGGACACAGTCACACAATTTACGACCACCATCCATATGAAGCGCCACGTGCTTCTACAGAGCCTCTTGCAAAACAGGGTCTCTAAGATATCCATGCTTGTCCACCTTTCTTCCAATGTTCTCTCCAAAATTAACCTGCACCGTCCTGATTGGTATCAGTAAGGAGAAGCTGGCTGCTGCCAGGGTAAGATTAGATAGAGGGATTCGGAGGGCCAGAGTGATGAGAGGAAAGGATTAGAATATCACAACTATCACTCAACTCTGAATTCTCTTTGTGCTCATTGGTGTGGAGCTCCAGAACAGATACCGGTGTAACTGGAACTATATCAAGTGTGGCATGATAGAGCAGTGACAGAAAAGTTAATGGGAAAGAGGTGTGGATAGACATCGTAAACAGAGCAGCGTGTCTTTCATTTGGACACGAGCAACATGCAGGGCAGCAAACAAGGCATTTGTTTATCATAAGCCAAGTTACGAGTTGTTTCTGAATTTGTTATGTACAGTAAACACACACACCAGCATGTCAGCACCTACATTAAAGCCCATATGGATGCAGGTACAAGCAGCTGGCACAGCAAAAATACATTAAAAGTTATGTAGCAGAGTCAATGCAAGGTTTAAATCTTATTTTACCCTGAGTCAGCAATTAGAAGCCCAGCTATTTATGACTCTGGGGAAGTCTGTGATTAAATCTGGAACATCCAACATGTCAAAGGTTAAATTAAAGCGTCTAAACATAGTATCTAAGGCTTAGATATGGCATGTCTTGTCCGTACATGGTAAATTGCTGGTTCAAATTCCTCAGTCTACCGTGAAAGTCTGGGCAGAGACTGAGAGGTAGTGAGAAATAACGTTCCAAATACCACTGAGCAAAACATTTAACCTATTAATGCACCAATAATGACCTGTAGTCAAACACCAGGATTTTTCTTGGCCTTTGCTCCCATGAGCAAAGGCCTTACATGTTTTTGATATCTAACAGAGATGTCCGAAGCTACACAATGTGGTAAACAATCTTGTAATCAAATACCAGAATGATAATCACTTAGTTATTTAATAATCAGTAATTGCAGACAACTTGCATGAAACCCATAAACATCTAAGATACTAAACTTTTCCTAGGAAATGTGCTACTTTATTAAGGTTTTTATGTAAATGACAGAAGTTTTCTTCAAGATAAGGCAAAATATTGGTCCCTTTTTAATAGGATTGAAATGAAGACATGTTGTTTGAATTGCACTCCATGAACATCATTAGTATCAATCAGCAGATTGAGTGAAGCTAAAGATGAGCTGCTCCGTATGTCTGAAAGTAGAAAGCAGTCAGCAAGTACAAAATTGAAAAAAGAGAAAGGCGTACATAAGTGCTGCACCACAACTTAGGTAAGATCCTGTATATGGCCTAAATGTAGGCCACGTGGCCCAGAGGCATGTCCTTGGGAACATATATGTCAAAGTCTCATAATGACATGTAACTGGGAAAGGTGATATGACCTCCCAGAAGGAAAAACATGTGTGTGGGCTGCACTCAGAACAGAAACGCAACTAGGAAACAGTAGATGAATAAGAAAATATTCTAAATGATGCCTGAGACTTCACCAAACCTGCTCTGCAAACATTTGTCCATACCAATGCATTAAATGCTGACCTCTCAAATAGGCCAGGGGTCCTCCAACAGAAAATCTTTGAAAACACCTTAGTTGCACCAACAATCTCTGAAACCTCACACAACAGAAATAACTCTCCGAGGGCGACAATGTGATATACAGCATTTACAAGACAGGGATTTTGAGTCTATAATTCCCAAACCGCTGCCTATTTCCAGCTCTGCCTCTCACAGCCGCCGGTATTCTCACAAACATTCCCCACCAGTTCAGACAGGAAATCAGCAGCTCAGTGTCCCTGCTCTTCTCAGGCAGGGGCTCAGCGAAAAAAAATCTTTGCCTATCAAAACCATGCCGGGGTTAATACAACATTCTCAGGCTGAGGATTTTGATTAACAAAAGGAACAGTCTGACCTCCGACTGAATGCTTATAAAAGGGGACGAAACTAATAAAGAAAACACACAGACATCTTTTCCACCATTATACCACCTGTTGGTTTACCACTAGATGCCATTTGATTTATGTTAATTCTTCAAATAAATTGAATTACATGAGAAACTATAGAAACTGTGAAATTACATGTAAGATTATAGCAGTGATTGTCAAATCATGTTATGTCATTACAGTGCAGACACGAACTTGTGTGAAAGCATCAGCTACTTGTGGTTTACCGAGTCACCGGTTCCTCATTCAGTGATTTCCATTTAAGTTACGCAGCAGGCTCTGCAAATGAATCCCTACCCCCCATTTGTTTTGTTGTGAAACAGCATATCTGAAAAAGCTGTGGACTTGGTGGAAGAAAATCAACAGTAGTTGGGACAGGAACAATGAGTAATTTTAGGTTGAGTAACAAAACAGTTGTGGTATTAAGATACCCCGCCACACACACACACACCTTTTTTGCCTCAAACCTTTTGATAAGGCTTGAAGCAAAACTGTCTAACCTTTTAAGCAATAACAATAAACGTGTAATACTGGTTTTTGGATAAGTCCTAAATTGTTTGGGTGCCACTTTTTTTTTTAAAAAACAGAGAATTACCATCATATGCATGTTCCCAAGAACCAAGTTCTCATACAAAAGCAAAGAAACCAATTTAGTCACCTCATTTGTGGGATGCTAAAGTCCCATTACCAACCAGAATGATCAAAATATTAAGAAAAAAACATGAACAGAAGGTCAACACGTCAAAAAAAAAGAAAGTGATGAACAGCTGAACAAACAAGAGTAACCTTTTGAACAGCACTAACATGATGTAAAGAAGCAAACAAACTCCTCCTGCAGTATCTGCTTTACTTAACCATTCATATAACAGCAGCTGCCACTATGCATTTGTTAGTGTGCTGGCAGTTTGGAATTACATTGTTCTTTCATTGCTGTCTGTGGCTGCAAATTCGAAATCCATTAAAGGAGTTTAAATGCTCCAAAGTAAACTATTTTTTTGTTTGTTTGTTTTAATAATGTTAGACAGGCAGACAGACAGACAGACAGACAGACAGACAGACAGACAGATAGACAGATAGACAGATAGATAGATAGATAGATTACCTTCCTTCATTTATCAGCCATCACTTTGTTATTTAGTCAGTATGGCTCAAAGTGAACCTTTTTCGTAGCAGATATCTTGCTTATCATAGCAAGAAAAGCATATTAAAAATGACTCCATGCCATTAGATTGACTAGTTCCAAGATCTTGGTCTTGTGTGTGCCAATTTACCGTCATGGCCTAATGGGACACCAGATGCTAGTGAGTCATCCTTAGTGGTTGTTCCACCTGTGCATTTTTCTGGTCTGTAAAAAAGCTGGCCATCATAACACAAGTCATCAATAACGCAACTAAGTGACATACATTCCAACCAGACACCATATTCACATGTTGGGTAACTTATTAACTTCCTGCTGCAGTGACTTAGGTTAATACCTCTACTGAGGGCAGACCTTCCCCAGTTTCTTGTCACTTAGTATAGAGCTAGTTCCAACAGCTGCTGTGTGTTGAGTTGTTGTTTTGGATCACAGTAGTCAGATTAGCTATAAGCACTGGTGGATTTGAAGATTATACGTTTGTTGCATGAGTGATTAATAGGATATGTTGCAGTATTCTCCACCACTTGGAGTTACATTGGTGGGAAACATTACTTTGATATGCTACACTTCCACCTATCTAAGCATTGTTTCAGACCAAGCACCACTGTAAAAGCACTCCCCACTGTCAGCTGCTTGGGGACAATGCAGCCAACGACACTTCAAAACCTGTTAAAGAATGGCTCAAGGAACTCAACAAAGAACCCAAGACTTGTACCGGACCTCCAACCTTCCCAGATCCAAATGTAATCAAGCATCCACAAGATGCACTGGAACAAGCCCAGTCCACAGCGATTCCACCCTGCAAACATCCGGATGCCAAATAACCACAGGAAACCTTCAGAGGTCCCATGTCTATGCTCTGACAGGTCAAACATGTTTTAGTGGCATTATGGGAACCCACACAATAAATAGAGACCAACAGAATTTAAGGCACTAGTTCTAGTAATTAACACTGGTGGCTGCAGAGGCCACTAACCAAATGTTCCACAGCATCTTCTTCAACAGTGTACAGTCGTGTCAGTAACCATGTGACACTGTACTTAGGCAAGAGCTGACCATGTTTACTGCGTTCAGTATCTTAGAATAGTTAGTAGAAAGTCTTACAAAGTGAAAAAGTTTTCCAACTATCTTGTCTTTAAGTGTGACAATTGTACTTGAGCATATTAATTAAACTGTTAATATGTTTGAGTCATGAAAGTAAACTACAGCTGATGGATAAGTGATATTAGTTGTTTTATTCTCCCATTCTTTAAAATGTCAACTCCTTTCCCAGTTACATTTATCTTGCAATGAAGGGTTTCTTACATGGGTAGTATTTAACACTGGGCACAAGTTTAAGTGTGAAATCCCCTTATTTGAAAATTGTTTACCCGATCATATAATAATCATATCTATTACTGTACGTACTTGTTCTGTTTGTCCTTAACGGAAGATATCCACTAACGGTCATGATACCAAATAATGATACACCCTGTGGAAAAAAACTTTGAGTCCATAAATAGAGAAACGAACAGCCTTTGAATCCAGAGATAAGCAGCTTTATAGCAAATCCCAATGAAAAGAGAGGCATAGGGAGGAAAAAAATCAGTGTGTGATTACGACACAGAACATGGCGCCCTACATCACTGACCTGGTAGGTCAAAGGCCTGAGATATAGACACATAACTGCTTCTGAATAAACTACAACTTCACAATTGTTTTGCAACACTTTGCATTTCTGTAGATTTGTTTTCTATGATCCACAAAAGAGACGATGCACAAAGAGTAGACCTTTAATCACTGGAGAGATATTCACTCACTAAAAGTCTATTATTTTAATATTCATAGGCTTTGATGTGGCAACAGATAAAAATAAATGCTGCTGATTGTGCTGCAGAGCTGGAGAGACAGTGTGTTCTCTGCAGTGGGCACACTGTGAACGCCAGTCACAACAGTGGCTCCCCAGGCAGAGGCCACCTCAGACTGAACCCCATCCAGCACACGCTCCAGCCAGGCACGTGCATGCCGCCCCATCCTCAGCCTGACTCTGTCAGGAAAGCTAAAATGTGACCTGATGTGATCTGTGCACAGAAGGAGCACCATGATCTGCATGTGTTTTTACATTTTGTGACCTTAGGAAAGAACCTGCAGAGGTTGTTTGAGCAGAGAAGAAATCTATATGGTGCATCATGTGTGCATCTTAATGACAGCAACACACTGCCATACATATTAATTACAGCTCTGCAAGACACTCTCATTTTCATTTAGTGTGTAATGGGCAGTCCTAAACTGCCAGTAGGTCATCAGAACATTTTGTTGGGTGGGCCTATGACTTCAGAATACCTCTTTTCCACATCAATATATATTTTTGAATAAGGATGCTTCATTTTAATTTGTTAAACATGTAACATTCTACACAAGCACTCCTTGCATTCTTGCTTTGTTTTTATAATTGACAGATAAAGATAAATACAGCAAAAAAGGAAAAATCCTATAAGCTGAAGAAAGAAACAGTGAGAAACTACTTAAGGATCCATGATCATTTACAACATATTGATGAATACCAGCTGAGCTGGTATATAATGACATCACTACTGTAGAGGTTTAAACTGCCAAGCATCTTAAAAAACAGGTGCTGTCTTCTTTTGTTATCCATCACTGTATAACTTTACATAATCCAATTTCAAATTAATTTGAGTGGTTTTAAAACATTCTGATGTCTTATTTGTCTACTGTAATCAGTAGCAACACACCCTCCATACACTCAAACTGAATTGCATGTTTATCCATTGATTTTAAAATGGCTCAAAATCTAAAGGTAACAAGATTTTTTTTTAACTTTTAAATTAGGCTTTACAACAGTATGAATATAACATTGATGACTATGGACATAGGTTTCATTGAATATTGGGGGAGACATATTAAGTGAAGGTCTTTGAGCTTCAATTTGCTGTATTCTGGTCAGTTTTATGTACTAAATGGTGCCTTTTCTGAATCTATTTATGTTGGACATGTCCTTATTTGTGTAAAAAGAGACACAAAATTAAGGCACCAGGTGACAATTCCAAATATAACTGACTGATCTAATTACATTTTTGATTATAGCAACAAAGGCAGTATGAGCTCCTAATTCACATTCACATTTTTCAGAGTAAAGAATGACACAAAAATGAAAAAAAAAACAACACCCATCCCTGTCGGAGGCATTGTCGCATCTATTAGAAATGTTATAGCAGTTTTCAGTGTAAAAGTCTTCTGTCTTTTTCATGTTTTTATGGTGGTGGACACTTATTCTCAGTACTGAGGTGAACGTATCCCCGGTGTTCCGTCCGAATCTACGTCTATGTATGTTCTGACCTTTATAATTAGATTAAGATCTCAAGAGAGACCTGAACACAGCAGAGAGAAAAACTAATGGTTCCAGACATTTTTAAAAAAAAATGACAAATACGGCCAGATACACAAAAGCACCTCCCATGTCGGCCATTGGGGATGAGGATTAAGATTCTCTTCAATTCACTGCATTTAAAAGGTGCAAAGTGGTGGAAGCTTTATTTACCCGAGAGATATAACTACCATTAAGTGGGCTTGAGATCTGTTTTGGTAAGCAATGTTTTTAGATTTGAAAAAACACCTTTATAAACAAAAATGACAGAATGTGCTGTGGTTCTCTTGTTGACAGTGAGGGCCAACCGACTTTTCACATGTTCATGTCATAAACCGACTTCATAGCTTGAGAATAAAGGACGTCTCCAGAGTCAAACATAAATGTGACGACTGACTGTAGAATAACTAGTTAACGCAGACACGCATAGGTAGAAAAGACTTGTTTAACAACTTGTTTAACTGTTCAAAAATTTAATTTAGAATGTAAGGCAAAACAAAATATTCTCCCACACTTCCTTCATGAACTAGAACACATCTGATAGAAAATCTATGTAATGACACTTACATCATACAAACATCACCCAGAACAATATTTCTTCATTATTGCACTGCT
Organism: Dascyllus trimaculatus; assembly: GCA_024666655.1. NCBI lineage: Eukaryota > Metazoa > Chordata > Actinopteri > Pomacentridae > Dascyllus > Dascyllus trimaculatus. The sequence continues at coordinate 19,762,111 of CM045451.1, read as the reverse complement.
CTGTCTTGAATATGGTCATAATTTACAAACAATGTGAAACATAGAGGAGCAACATTCTCCTGCTGACATACAGTATACTGATTTTTCATGCATACCGAAATTGATCATATTTATTTTGTTGCGCTTCTAAGAGACTATGACTGAGTGTTGGGATAATAAAAAGGTGAGATTCATCTGAGACTGAGCTTTACAGTCCTGCTAGGAGTCTCTTGCAGCATCTGCAGCTTTAAATGCCACCTGTTTTCGTAAAGAACTTCCTTTTCCTTCATGAACAACTACAAAGCCATTTCATCCATGCAACTTCACTTGGTTTTGACTTCTAAGGGCTTCTTCTCTAAGTGTATTCTGAAACTTCCCTAAACAAGCAAAACAAAGGGAATGGAGCCGCCCGCCTTCGTCCCACATAACGATCCTCCCATCCACATTCCCTACCAATGACCTTATCCCCATCCTTTTGTTTCCGTGGCTCAGAATCAGGCCGATTTTGGTGACGCATCGCCGGCTAACCAATGGGCGTGCTCCGTTAAGGGTTGTGTCCTGACGCTGGCATTGCTGGGACGCCAAAGTGAGATTTTTGCCCAGTAACGCGTGAGGGGGAAGGCACGGGGGGAGGCGAAGGGGAGGAGCTTGCGGCGTGGGCAGAGGGGCACGTGGTGCCCAACGAGGTCTCAGCCTGTCACAGTGCATCACATCAGTTTGCGAGAAGGCATGCGCACTTTCTAACCCCAACATCCTGCAAAGAGAAAGGGAGAACGTGCAGAAAAACAGTCGCCAAACTGCCCCAAACCTGTTTTGTGTCGCAGGGGAAAGTATGAATGAAGCGCCAAAATGACCAATATGTCAAGTTCTGCCGCACTTGAAGTATACCTAGTGTGCAACTGATGAAATGTTAATCTATATGACAATATGAAGAATGTGCCGTAAATGTGTCTTCCTTATAATAGAGATTCTACGGGGATGACAGAACTCTGTACGTGTCTAATGGGGAGTATTTCACATGAGCCTAAAACCAACCATCCATCCTTTTTTTCCCGCAAAGCACATAAACTCTACAATGGAAGATTCAGTAAAGAAGACAATAGAAAATGGTCTTCTTGTACCGGAAAGACTCAAACGTGTTCTTCTCACATCTCGACTTTCATTCCCAACATGTTGGCTGCCAGGAGGAGCCATCTAAGCTGAAATGCATCAGCTTCCAACTTCTGACGCTCAATCAAAGCCATCCCTGCACAACCACATTTTTGCAATTCACTATCAATTTGGGCTTGCATGCGAAGAGGGCACGCTAGCAGATGCAAGAAAAAAATGCTGCCTCATTTAAAGGCAAACATAACGTGTGCAACAGGCTGACCACATCCTGTTGCATGCCGATGACACCATAGATTCTCTAATACAGGAAACACTGTAGCTGCGCAACTCTCAGTGCCAACTTCAGAACGGTTTTAAACTCCAACTCAGAGACAGTTGCTCCTCAGTTTGGGAGTTAACTTTCAATAAGTCAAATACTATCACCTGTACATATCTTTCAAAATATTCACAGCTTTATTAAATCATTACAAAATAAAATAATACATTCATTCATGAATAAAAACAAGACAGACACATGAATTGATTAAAGGTCACACCCATGCATTTCAGTAAAGTTAAATGTTCGTATTAACATACTGCAGGAAAGGGTTCTTTACCAGGGTGCTTATCAAGGTAGTCACACATACAGGACTTCATACATTAAATGTTAAAACAGTGAAATCACAAGAAAAAAAGTAAGAAAGTCCCTTTGCAAATTCACTGTAGTATTTGAAAAATAATCCTGCAGTTTTGTGCAAATATTCACTGACTCTCAGACACCTGACAGATACAGTTCATGTGTGTATTTATATATATATATATATTGTGGAGTATAGATCCTACCCTGTTCAGAAGGCTTTGCAAGATTCTCTTGCTGAAGGAAAAAAAAATTAAAGGGTCGAGCTAACTTTTCATCCCCTTTAACCACGTTCTGGGCCTGCCATCACTTCGTTACAAGGTACATCTCAGTTGCGGTCAGCCATCCCTTAAGTAGGCATTACTGCGCGTGTTATTTAACACTTTTTGCTTTCGTCACAGTTTTCTTTTCATTTATATAATTTTAAAGAATGGCATCTTGCAAGCATGTACCATTGTAATGACTAAAATTCAGACCCAGGTGGCTGGTTTTTAATCACCCACCCAAACCAGTCTCTTAAAAAATATGTCCTATCCACAACCCGGAGTGAGCCATCCCCATAAATCCCTGAAGTTCCTGGCAACAGAACGTATAGAAAACACTTAATTGCAGTCCTGAAAGCTCTTCAGATGGTGAATGAGGGATCCCAGAAATTCAGTGTCTGAGTGTGAGTATGACTGTGAGGTGAGAAAAGTGCCGAGTCCTGAGAGACGCTGCTGCGTCACCACTTCTGCCTCCCTGCTCCACCTCCTTCACATCTCATCGGTTCGTCCATCGTCTCCATGATCAGAATGTCCAAGTTGCTTCAGGGTGTGGGCTGGGCTTGGACCTTCTCCGTCATCTGTTTGGCACTGTAGTAGGACAAACTCAGGCCCATGATGGCCAGCATCATGGCTATCTGGTTGACGGCGCGGTCCTGTGGCTGCGTCTGCACCTCACCTGCTACTTGCCTCTGCAGAGACAAAAGCAAACAGGACAAAAAGGTCAGAGGTCAGCCAACAGTGGAAACAATGACACTGGAAAAATGTGTTTGCTGTCAACAAAGATGTCCAACCCTGATTGGTTAAACCTAAAAACAAGTAAACATTCCCAAAATATTTTGTCCTAAGAGGTTTCTTCTTTTTGCAACTTGAGTTCCGCAGCCCTGTCCCATGTGACCAAACCTTTGGCAAGAACGTTGATTAAAGATTTAAGAGGGGAACAGATTTTAGTAAAAGGGGAACACAATGTCCTGTTTCCAGTGCTGGGTTTAAAGCCCAGCTATGCACCCAGAATCAAACAACTTGTATAGAAGGGCTGCCTGCATTAGATGCAAATGCATAGCCCCTCCCTGCCATCTACGACCCCTGAAAGGCCTGAAGCAACGAGGGAGGAATGTCAGGATTTTAAAAGTTCAGGCAACTGAGACAGCTGCCCTCACTGCAAACTGCCTTCCTTCATTAAACACAAAGCTAGGTAGCTCTGGCAATGGTGGTAGAGTGACCTACACTTGTTAGCAAAATCCTAAAGTAACATACAATTAGCGTTTGACTTTGAGAAACACAATATCCATCAAATACACAAGAACAAGGAACCAGTTAAAAATGTCGCCTGTCCTCACACGCTAAAACCCTCAACTGTAATCAAGCAGCCCTTGGTAGTTTTACAATCTTCACTCTGCATTAATTTCCTGTCCTGCCAATGTGTCAGATCTTATGTAACAACCAGTCACATTTGTCCGGTCTGTTGAACTTTTGAGCCATTGTAAAGCCATATGAGGGGGCAGTCTTTACACAATGGATGAGACATATGGAGGGTCACTACCCATGAGTGGATTATAGTGACGGCCGACTGAACAAAAGAAAGTTGAGAGGAAATGATATTACAATGCTTAGTGTCACCCCTAATTAGGTTGGCGATGAAAGCAGATTGTGGGTTACACAACAGCACCGAGCCCCTCGTCTTAAAGCCGTACAACTAGTGTAAATGTACGCAAAGATTGGCGACCTTACTGATGGAAAAGACGACAGCAAAAATTTACAAAAGATGAAAGTGAGGCCTTTAAAGTGTGTTTTTTTTTTTAGCATTCCTACAGATGGCTGGGTGGATATTAGAGATAATGTGCCAGTAGATGCAGCCAGCATCCATTTGCTCATCAGAAATAGAACAAATACTGAAATGAAAAATTGTGGTGAAACTGCACATACCTGCAGGAGGCGAAAGTATCCAGGTGTCAGTCTGCCCAGTCTGATGATCATGTCTGCCGATGTGGTGTGAGGTGGGTCAAAAGGGACGGGCTGGTTCAAGACCTACAAAGACAATAAAGAAACCGTGAAAAACATTAAAGTCAATATGCCGTTTTAGGAGGTGCAAATCGGGATGTTACTCAACTTTAATAAGTGCATCAGATAAAATCAGTGGTCTGAACTTCAATAGAAAGTACAGCTGCCAAAAGAGGAGGCGAACACTGCCGTTGGCTTGCAAATAAATCCGAACCATCTGATCCATGCATGAGGAAGGAACATCCCTCGCCTTAAGCCATGGCACTGAGCTTCACTGTGTGTAAACCCAGCATGAATGCTATGCAGAGAGTAACCCTAAGTTTTTCGCATCGGAAATCATAAGAGGTGTCCTTCTCTGCACGGTTTCTTTTGATTTGCTGCTTTTCGCCAGGAATGCCTCAGCTCAGCCCCTGTTATTAAATTATCATGTCTGAACCAGATCTGGGCCAGATCAACAGAGCGTCTATTCATGCTGCGTCATAAACTGACACAGCAAAGACAAAGACAATTTCATTCATTCGCACATGGACAATCCCATATGCAACCGATTAAGAAGCGGGTGCTTTACATAGCTGGACACAAATAGTTGAGGAAAAAAATCAAAGCAAAAGGATGAGGAGGGACGGCTGTCTGTTCAACCAAGATTTAAAAGCAAAAAGTACCAGAGAGAATGAACAGATGGAATGAAACCAAGATTTAACATTTTAAAAGTGGATCTTAAACGGGTGCAAAGATGGGGGAAGGCAGATAATAGTATATTTTTTAAAAAGCATCCCAGCAGAACAAGACAACGAGGTTGTGCATTACGACACAAACCCAAAGTGTTTGCTTCTTTAAAAAAACACTTAGTTGGGACACATTTGTGAAGAAGGTTCCAAGAAAGGTAAGGAGGATGATGAATAAGATAAGACGTATGTGAAGCATTAACACATCAACCTGGTTGGAGTCACACCCTTCACAAGAAAAACAATTGTTACCCAAGCCTTTAAAGTCGCTGCTTCCGTCAAAAGTTAATTGAGAAACCAGCTTGGGATTTCTCACCTTCCAAAAAAAATAAAGAGCAGAAGAAGTCAGTCCGACCGGCCAGCAGGACCGTCTACTTCCCAGCCACGCTCAAAATCCTAACAGATGCCAAACCGGGATGAACTTGAACTACGGAGAGAGAGCTTCTATGCTGCGCTCCGCCTTTTTATACAGCCCTGCTCTCACCCAACCAGATCTGCAGGCTCATGAAACCGCACACGCCCACTTTTCTGACACATACACACCGCTGTCGTAATGCATTACTCTCAGGGGGCCGTTTTCCTAAAACGCACCCATTCCCAAACCACAAATTGTCGAATAGGATTTGCCAATTTGGTCAACAAGAGGTAAATTAGGAATAATAGAAAAACAAAAACACAGCAGGAGCGTACATTCTCTGAGCTTGCGTGTCAAATGATGGGGTTGCATAACCAGTCTGATGTGCCCTCAAACCAGAGCAGAAATTAAATGTCATCAAGAACCTGCTGCACTATGGATTATAAACTTGGGACAAAGAATTCCTCTCTGTAACACTAACAGATGTTAGTTTTGCATTTTAAAAATTGCTTCATTGGCTTGCTGTGTTATAGAATCCGTTTCCCACCCCAACCTCTCCTGCTATCCCTCCCTCCCTCCTCATCCCTACTTCCAACCCAACTAGTTGAAGCAGAGGGCTGCCCTCCCTGAGCCTGGTTCTGTCGGAAGTTTTTTCCCCCTTCCCTGTCATAGGGTGTTTTTGGTTCCTTCCCACCATCGCTGATTGCTTGTTCATAGGGAATCCAAAAGCAACTTTGGATTGTTGGGTTTTCTGTTTCCTGTTTTCTGCTCTTCCTTAGAATGTTTAGCGCTGTATGATGACATATGTTGTAAATATGTGCTATATAAATAAAATTGAATTGAACTGAATTTCATTAAACACATAGTTGCAAAGAGTGAAACAAGGTAATGTTTACAGTCATGCAATCGGAGTTATCAGATTATGTGAGCTCCCTGGGGCCTTAACTTGGTGTTAAAAAGCTTTTTATTTGAAGCAATGGCACCAAAACACAGAATGGGTCAACCTCTTATAGTGGAGAGCTTTGTATACATATGATACAAGTTGCACCTTCATCTCCCACACTACAAAAATTTGGCTCCAAACTGGCGACTTATCGTCACCAACAAAGACTTACAACAAGGTAAGCTCATTATTGGAAGTATTAACAGCAGTACGATTAGCAGATTAAGTCAAAGCCAAGTAGATGACTCTCGGCAAGTCATCAGCAACAATAATCTGACTGATTATTGTTAAGTTCAACTGATTTTAGTAGAAAAGTAAAGACAAGAGTCCTGAAATGGACCATTTCAGGTCCCCTTATGTTTAATCCTAAGATCGCTTATAGGGGTCCTGAACCCCCTTTTGGTGTCAAGTGTTTTAAACAAGACAAGTGTCCGAGTTAGTTAGGAGCAGTATACATTACATGGCACCTCTTGTCACGTTGCCTTCCTCAGCTAATTAGCCGACTGTATAGACGCTGCAGGTTGTGTGAATGCTTTGGCCGTGCTAACAAGCTGAGCCACCACACTGTATGCGAGCTCGAGTATCAGCGGCTGTGAACTTGTAATGGAAACAATGAACTTGTTCGTACTTTGTGCCATACTGTTCTCTTAAAGGAGCCATCCACTCATTTTACACATGGAGTTTAATTTAATTTACTCATGATGTGCCTGGAAAACAGTTATTTCATGTTGCGCATGGCTCCAAGTTGAGTTTTATTAAGTTAAAAAACATCACATTTTTGGCATGACAGGCCTGAAAGAAGTAGGTGTTGCAAGGTGGGTCAATCAAAAGAAGTTCTTAAGATGCAAAATAAAGAATAATAATGTCTTTATATCTTGTCCTCTGCTGCCATTTTGACCAGTCTTTTCAAAAAGATGCCCCCCAACTATATGGAAGTTGACAACAAAACTACTGATGAAATGTATATAATAATTAACCAGAAGTGTGTTGACTTTCCCTTTGGATTGGTTTTTAATGGCCAACTAGAGTATCTTTTTTCAAAACAAGCGCTTTGTCTACTGAGCTACTCAAGTTATTCTTGTAGAATTTTCATTTTCTCATTGGAATGCTTGTGTGGAGACCACGAGACCAAGATTGTCAAGTCACCAGCGGAGGCAACTTCCGAATGCAAGAATCCTCCCTGGCAGCTGATTTCACAGCTGACTCAGTGTGTAGGAGTGGTTCACTACATGCACTGGCTGGAGTCCAAGTGAATCACCTGTAAACTATTTAGGTTTGTCTAAGGCCAAACATGAAAATAGGGCGTTTCCTCATTTGTGTATCACTTGTGACAACATCTCAAAAATACCAGCTGCAAACAGGCTCAATTAGTGGCTCTGTGGTAGATTAAACTGATAAGTTCCATGCTTCGCCATCCTAGACTCTTGTTTCCATAATGGCAAAACCAAACTCAGCAATAAAGGCCGAAAAAAGTCCGGTCTTTCCTTTATTTCAAGCTGTGAAAAAACACAAAGAGGCCGAATTAATTTCTTTCATCTCCCCCACAGAGATGGTTAAGGAAACCTGAAAGATGTCAATCAGGATTAGCTTCACACATGCACTGGGGTCGTAAACGTTTACTGGGTACACTGTGTACTCTACTCCAAACAGCCAATGAAATTCCGTCAATACTCCTTTCCTTCCTCTGTTGGACCCGCCTCTTTGTGTCACAATTTACTCCTCGCTGGAGCTGGATCTCCCTACAGTGTGGGGGATCTACTGTGAGCGAGTGCGGATTACAGCTGCATCTGCAACTGCAGCAGAACTCTTTACTAAGTAAAAATCTTGCGGCATGCAACAGCGGTTGAGGATTACATCATCGATAATCCGACTGTCTAGTCGTGTGGTTCCTCCACACCAGACCACACCATGCCATGCCATGAACGCATCCTCCATATTTATTCACTGGAATGTCACCCTTGTCTGCCACAGTTGCCTTTGTGATGAGATCCTGCAGCACAGAACCCTATTATGCCTGCTGGTTTTTAAAAGAGCACTAAACCATGAAAACCAAAGACCATCACTGCAAAAAAAAAAGCTGTAGTCATCACTATTCAAATGCACAAAACGACAAACACTGTAAATATTTGTCAAGAACTAAAGATGCCAAAATATCATGCAGAATTCATATGTGAAATGTGAAAACCCAAAGCTGAACCAATGCAACATCTTACCGTTGGTGTTTATCCAAGAAATGATCTGGTGATGATCTTAATTACTTTACATTAATTTTTTATTTTTATTTACTTTTTATTTTCTTTTGATTAGTGAATTGATTAACTGACTTATTTTAACACTAAAAGTTATGTGCAAGCCATGTTTGGATTCTGGTGTAAGCATTTAAAAAGAATCAAAAAGCCTTCATTGTCCTTGTAGGCTCTGCGTACCATGAAATGTGGACTGCTGCTCTTCTAAAAGGCACCTTGGGGTTGAACATTAAGTTCAACACTGGCTTCAGTGTGATGAGAACAAGTAAAAACAGGAATCTAATATACAGTGAGGCCAGAGAGCAGGATAATTGCAGGAAACTTCAAGTTCATATGAATCATTTTTTCCAGTAGTACTCAATGTACTCAAGGTGTACATGACAATAAAACACAAGACACTGCTTCCATTTTGGTTTCCAGTTATGAAGATGACACTATGCAGAGTCAGAAACAAAAAAGTTTTTTGTTGTTGTCGTTTGTGAATTCGAAAGAGCCAGATCTCAAGTTTCTTTGCATTAAGTTAATCCATTTGCTCCCCTACTGTTAAAATCCACCCGCTAAGCCGACACACAAGCGTAAATCTAATCAAGGAGGGAAAAGTGACCAAAAGGTGAAGAATCTGTAAGTCCAGCCTGTGAGAGTAAACCTTTTGGCTTTCTACGTCAAGTGAAATGTTGCCATGTGTCAAACCTTCAGATTAAGTCAATAAAATAAAAGTTTAAGGGGCAACCCGTTAACTGAGTTGTCAGGGTGCACAAACACACGGGTGCAAATTCTCTGAACAGCGAGTCCCTGATTCCATTCCCATGCCCCCCACCCCCACCCCCCTTCTCTGCTGCCACTATGAAGTTAATATATTTTTTAAAAAATTCCCCCCCTCAAAACTAAAAAGCCATCTACATTCAAGTACGTCTTTTAACATGACGCTCAAACTAACAGAACTTCCAAGAAAACACTGTAATAGAAGATGACCAGTGTATTCTCCAGTTTCTGTGCAGTCAGGGTACAAAATGTGCAGAAGATGTGCCATGCGCACAAGGAGTCAGCAAGGAAAAGGGAGCAGATAGGCTCCAGTGGGCAATAAAAATGAAATTAATTGACAAAATAGAGCCTTTTAAGGTGAACTAAATTTTAGTTTGTGCAGGGTTTTTATATGAAAAGGCGACAAAACAGGTTTTTTAAAAAAATTTTGTCTCTACAAAAATCAATGTTTGAGATAACAATGGTTAAAATAAAAAAGCAGGCGTTTTCTATGAGGTATTAGCATTTTCTCTACCAAATGAGCAGCCGCAATGCAAAAGTTGCTGTTGGCGGAAAAGAAAAACAATATTCCTGATTTCACCTGGCATCCAGCTGGTTCAAGAAAACTGAACAAAGAAACACGTTTATTGGTGCAGATCTAGTCTTAATTTTCCAGTCAGCTGCATAATGTGAGAAATAAACTCAGTCATAAATTGCTTACTATTGAAAATGTCACTTAATCCAGTTGCTCTTTTCTTTTTGCATTGATAAACTGTACAGGCAACACGCAGCTGTTGGTTTTAGAGATGCCTTCCCCTTTAAATTATAATCACAAAAGCCACATGGCCTGACACCTTACTACTATACTATTATTATTAAATCCCATTTTCTCATTATTGATTGCTTTTAGAATAAAATCAGCTCATTGCAAACAGTTTCGGCAATCTCTCTGCATTTCTGCAACACTAAAAGGATCAATCAGAACCAGCTGATCACCAATAAATCGATGTTTTAAAGGGGGAAAAAACACATTGATTCTTTTAGAAGAACAACTTGTACTTGTCAACACGTGGTGGAAAAACAAAGTATTTGGTTTATGTTGCAAAAGAGAGAATAAAAAAGTGACAAACAGCAACTTTCACCATAGAGACCATACCACGCTTTTTCTTTAAAAAAAAAAAAATACAAGCGTAAAACCAGCTGATCGCGCTTCCTCCTCGCCGGTTTGCCCGTTTTTTTAAATGCCTTTTAAAAAGTTCCAGATGAAAAAAAAAATGAAAAATTAAAGCTGCAAGCAGCGTTGAACGGGCCCTCGCACACCCACGCGTGTCGGGACGTGGCGCACGTCCAGGTGTGGCGCATGTCGGGATGTGGCAGAAATTTCAAGGTGCTCAGACTTAGCTGACCAATTTCAAGGATTGTGTCACAAACTTTCTCAGCCACCATGTACATCAGGGGTGTCAAACTCATTTCTCATTGACTATTGTCTGTTGTGTTATTAATGTAAAAATCTGTGAATGAGATGTTATCTGTTCCTTTTTGTCTGTTCTGTTACAGATTTTAAAAATCTGTTTTATTATTGTTATATTACTGTATTATTGGGTCGCCATTATTGTCCATTATGCTCGTTGTTGCAAATTTGCAACATACCCAAATTTCTATTTATTTTTTGTGCTATAATCAAATTAACAATCTCAGCTTCAACTTATGGTGCAGGGAAGCCAAAATACCATGTCCACGCATGTGAACGCACGGTCTCTCAGGAGGCTACGATATTTTTTTTCATGAATTAAAAAAAGACAAAGAAGACATAATCATTCGTACATATTCCGGCCATAGGCAGAATAGGCCACATGAAATGAAGTGGGAGTTGCCCCTCAGCCTCTGTGAAATGGGAAAGGAACAAATGATTGAGTTTTGGGAGTGATCCAGATCAGTGTCTGGATCTGGGAATTTTTTGAAAAGATATTTAACATTGGGAGTGTTAGAAAGCCCTGCAGTGCCACCTTGTGGTAGGACAGAGCATATATGTGCACATATATAGGACAAAGATGTTGAGTGTTTTTTAAGTATACATTGTCGTTGGTAGATTGTGTTGGGGTGGACTGGAGCTCCTTGGCGGAGGTCTGTGCTCTCTGACTGCTTTTCTAGCTACAATCTGTGATGATATGAATATTGACGAATGTATAATTAAACTAGTTGAAATATATATTTGATATATCGTTGTTTGTACAGTTTTTCTCCATAGGTTTGGCTCATTTCTCGAAACTGAAATTAAATTCTCAAAACAACACGTATAAACCTCCAAACTACTTGGCAATTGTTCACAACAGACTGGAATTTCTCCTTCATTTCATCAAATTGCAAACATCTTAGTACTGGTCTTGATGTCTCTGTACATCTTTGCAAATGATTCAGTACAGGTAGTCTTCATTTAGTACAATTTCCAAGTGAATAGATCTTGTTGATCTAAACTGATTGTTGACTTCTCAGTCTGATGGTTGTTCATTCCAAAACATGTCAGCATCATTGCATTGTGTAAGTCATCACATGCACAATAGTCTGTTCAGTTGTCAGGATTAGTCATGAACATACGGTGGCCAGGAGAGGGACGGTGAGGACAGCTTTATTTACAGCACTGTAGGCTCCATATAATGTTCCTTGTTTTTTGTTTATGTGTTTAAATTACAGTATGTTATGCTGTATAGATTTTCTTTTTACTCTGATGTATGAAAGTTGCTTTATGTGTGTCAATACAGTTTTCTTGATAGTTTACACACATTTTGTGAAAGCGTGCCTCATACTTTCAGAACTCTGCATACAAATGAGAAAACACACACACACAATGAGCAAAAGCCCTCAATTCTCCTTCAATTGAAACTTTACATTCAAGATGATGTTATTACTTCTCTAAATGCTATTTTGTTTTCAAATGATACAAACCATTATATGAATAGACATTTATAAGAGTGCT